>QPKB01000004.1:7743950-7848950 GCA_003546025.1 Camphora micrantha | reverse complement strand
CAGTGATTTTTAGTTATATATGTCATGAGCAAGAGTCAATTAAGCTTGAAAAATTCATGACATGATTGATTTATGATCAATTAGTTAGTTATTCTCCTTGAGGATGGTAGTGACTAAATTTGGTAGACAAAAAGCCGGTGAGATTTTGAGCCTTTAGACTGACACATCCATATCAGTCTCATTATTTTCTTTCATGTGAGATATTCTTCCGTGGATTTGTTTCTCTAGAACTTGCCTTGATTCTCTTCAAGGTCACATAGACACAAGCATGCATGAACATGATTGAGGCCATCATTTTTATAAGCTACATAAGCCAAATAGCCTACCTTGCAATTAATTTTTCCTTTGTTGAACCCCTTTGAGCTTTATATCTTTTATTTATTGTAAACCCACATTCCAAGCTTTGAACCTGAAATAAAAAAAAAAAAACTACATTTACCCAAGCCGTAGAACTAGTGGAGCATTGTTTTTCATTATGATATGTATGGGTGTGCAAGAAATAAGTGTGGGGGTGTTTTGGATTTGTGGTATGGCTATGACTGGTAAAATGGAACATGTTGTCATTCTCAATTCGTGATTTTCATCGTAATTTAAAAAAAAAAAGAAAAAAAAAAGAAAAAAAAAAGAGAAGAAAAAGAAAAAGAAAAAAAAATATATATAAATAGTTTATGAAGTAATGGAGGAAATTGCTGTTCATGCTCATAATTCCTTCTAAAAAAAAAAAGTGGGTCTACTTATGCGTGATATATAAAAAGGTGGAAGTTGTTGAAGGATTGTTCCCTACAAAAGAAAAAAAAAAAAAAAGTGTTCCTGTTGAACGATCTCTTTTTCAATATAAGAGTTTTACATGGTTTAAATGCGCTGAAGCCAAATTGAAGAAACTGCTGAATGGAGTGATTGGTTTTAATATCTTATATATTCAAGCTTGAAGTTGGTTCATTTTTGCTCCACTAGTTTCGATGGTTTTTAAGCTACATTCCCAAATATTTCCCACCTTGATCCTAAACCCCGTTACAACCCTTGAAAAGTCCTTATGATTCATGTTATGCACGTGATCCCAGTGGTGGAGAATGAGAAGATATGCAAGCCTATGGTAGATCATTTCTATTGGAATGACTTTGAGCGAAACACCTAACCTTCAAACACATGAGAGTCGAGTGTTTATTTCTGTGAGGGTCTACGTATTTAGTTTACTCCATCTTTGAGTGAAATTGCTTACTAAGTAACCGTAAGATGTTTAAAGTTGTTTATTCATGATATGTTATGAGTTTTGAAAAGCTCAGTTGTTCTTTGTTGATGGCGTTGCAACCTTGGTATTTTTGAAAAAAAAAAAAAAAGTAACTTGGAGTTTTGCCCGAGGACGAGCAAAAGTTAAGTGTGGGGGAATTTGATAAGAATGAAAAATGTTATATTTTTCTTCATTAATGTTTAGTGCTTTATACTTATTTGATGCCTAAATGTACTCAGTATTCTTGTATTTTTATTTAGGTGCAAATGGAGGTATTAATTGCAAAACGAAGCTAATTGGGCGACTTTAGACAATTTTCACATCGCTTCGTAATCTGTGCATAACTCTCTCATCTGAGCTCCAATTGAGATGATTCAAGATGCTATGGAACGCCAAGAAAACGATCTACAACTTTCATGTTTTGAGTTTTGAGAGATATCGGCTGCCTCAAGTTCTGAATTGCAAGAAAGGTGCTCATACTTGATGCTAAATGGGTGAAAAATCAAACAGAAGGGCATTATGGTAAATTTGAAGAAATCAGAAGTTCGTCGAAACATATCCAATATTGGGCTCATATTGTGGAGAACGAAAAATAGTGCAACTTTGATTCTTGGGTCGAGTCCAACAGAAGCCCGAATGAGAAGATATGGTCAGAAAAGAAGATTTTTACTAAATTAGAATTCACTTGATTAATTTATTAATTCCCATTTTCAATCCAAGCCACTTCAATTTCTCCCTCACGTCACTCTCCTTCTCTGATTCAATCTCTCTTTCTAATGCTCCTTTTCACTTTCTAATCCTCATCCAACACAATCTACTCATACATATCTATGGGACCAGCCACTATTTTCTCTCCACCTCACCTTATTTCTCTCCTCTCCCAGCCATACATGCCTTATATAAATAACCCACACCTCTACAAATACAAGGGGGACGCCATTCACAGAAGCAACGAATTCACTCTCCATCCCACGTTTTCTCTCTCTTCTTTCTTTCTTTCTCCAAATTTTTTTTTCCATTTAGATTATTTTGTTTTGCAAGATTAGCATGGCCCTGCGTGGCTAATTTTCTTTAATTGGTTGGAGGAGACGGAAGCCTCGGAATCAATAAACTGTGAGATCTAATTTAATTTTTATTGTTCAATTTATTCTTTGAGTATGGGTTGTTCTTCTATTCTTATTTTCATGATTGTCTCGTTTAATTACTAGGAGGCCTACTAGTTTATTATTCGTTGCAATTTAATGCTAAATTAGAAATCAAATCCGTAATTGTTTGATCCCTCTAATTTGCGAAGCAACTGATATTTAATAATTTACTGCATCAGTAATTGTTAGATATTAGGAAGAACACTTGGCTAAATTAAATGCAACCGCTTGTGCTTGTGTTGTTTAGATTCATCGATTTCTCTTATTTTTCATGCTGTTACTAAATTAAATCTATAGCGCTTGTCTTAGGTTGTTTAGTAATTAGGGTTAATTAGGGCGCGTGTTTTCTAATTAACTAATTAAGAGGTGGGGATTTAATTCCAACGGTGAATATTCAAAGTGTTAATTGATTTATTTTTGCATCAATGATCAGTTCTGAATTTCCGATGGTGGATGTTAACTTTGACCAATGCTTGCTTATTTGATTGAATTCATTATTTTATTGCTCTTTATTTGCTTTTATTTATTTTTACTTTCATTATAATTAAAACCCCCCATTTTTGATCACATAGCATAAAATTTTGGCTAAACACTCTCCGTGGGAACGATCCTTACTCACGCTACTACATATATTTTTAAGAGTAAAGGTTTTATTATTTTTGGGTGCCGGCGACAGCACGACCAGAAACTCTAAGGATTCTCGAATTTGGAAGCCTTCTATATCCGGGGAGTTCTCCGTAAAGGCTTTTTACATGGCATTACAGGGGAATCTATCATCAACTACCTATTTTCCTCAATCTTGGTTAGGATTGGTTCCTCCCCGGGTGGAAGTCTTTTGCTGGTTAGCAATCTTGGGAAATGTTTCTACAGCAGACAACTTGAGAAGAAGAGGGCTAACGTCGGCTAGTATCTCAAATCTCTGCGTGATGTGTCAAAAGAAGGAGGAATCAGTTAACCACCTTTTTCTTCACTGTGAGGTGGCAGCAGGTGTTTGGGGTCACTTCATTGGCAGATGCGGTGTTGCTTGGTGTTGCCCGGAAAATATTGCAGAAGTAGCGGAGGCGTGGATGGGAGGACATTTTCTTGGTAGTGGTCGTACTCTTTGGAGGATGCTTCCATTTGTTATTTTATGGTCCATTTGGAGGGAAAGGAATAATAGGATTTTTAAGGGTGAATTCTCTTCCCTACCGGTGTTGATTGATAGAATAACTACGAGGATCGCTAAGTGGACTTTGATCAGAAAAGAGTGCTTCAATTTTACTCTTAATGATATCCTTCTAAATTGGGAAGCGTGCATGGGTTGCAAATTGAGTAGAGTGAGGAGAGTTGTTCGTTGGTCTCCACCCTCTCCCGGTGTTTTGAAGTTTAATGTGGATGGTGCTGCGAGAGGTAAACCGGGGTTGGCGGGAATTGGAGGTGTTCTTCGGAATAGCAAAGGGGAGGTCTTGTTTATGTTTTCAAAGCATGTGGGTGTTTGTGATTCTAATGAAGCGGAGGTTTTGGCTATTTTGGAAGCCCTTCGATGCTTTTCAAGACGATTCCAATGTGATCTTATGGTGGAGAGTGATTCTTCTAATGCGATTGCTTGGGTGTCTAATAGGAAGCCTTTTTCTTGGAAATTTCAATTCCTCTTTAACGAAATTCGATCTTTCACTACTACCATTAATTATGTTGTCTTTTATCACGAGCTTAGATCAGCCAACAGTATGGCTGATGCTTTAGCCAAGTAAAGGGTGGAGAGAAGCTATCATTGGGAGGGTTTTATTATATAATTGGGGTTGGGTAGGGTACATTGCTCTTGTACCCTTTAGTTTGTTTTTCTTTTCTCCTTCTTTCTTGTATTCTTACCTCTTTGTTGTTCTTCTTTTTGTATTATTTCCTTCTCATAATGAAAGTTTCAGTTACCGATAAAAAAAATAAAAAAAATAGCTATGGCATGATGGTTCTAGAAATGATTGGGGGAAGAAAGAATATCGATGCAAAAGCAGAGAAAACTAGCGAGATTTATTTTCCACATTGGGTGTATAAGCACATAGAGCGTAAAGAAAGTCTAGCATTGCTTGGATTCCAGTCAGAGGCAGAAGAAGACATTGGGAGGAAAATGGTGTTAGTGGGTTTATGGTGCATACAAACTGATCAAACAAACCGACCATCAATGACTAAATTGGTGGAGATGCTGGAAGGAAGCCTTGGAAGCTTGGAAATGCCACCAAAACCTTTTCTTTGTTCACCTTCAGGATCATTTTCTTCTACGACCTAATGCCAAAACAAGAAAGATCCGCACTGTTATATATATGAATGAGTTTTTCTTCTACTATGAGAAATTTCAAGATATCATTATAATATAAATATCTTCTAGAATTTGGATTTGAATGATCTCCTTATTATACATCATGTCAACATTAATTTTAACAAAATCTTTTGTGCTAAATTTTTTCTGTAAAACTACATTTAAATATGTTGAATTTTCACCCCAAGCGAAGTTGGAGGAGCAAACAACCGTATTAAAACGGAAATGACCCTTTTAGAGTATCCATGCTAAACAACTCCAATCATACCTAATAAAAATGTTAAACAACTCCACATCCACAACAACCCACCTTCCTCAAATAGTCTCGGGGGTAAGTGCAAACAAGCCAACCTTGGACCAAGTCGTGGTTGACTTTTGTAGGTTCTTAGACCTTATTTCGCAACCACTTATCTTAAAATTAATTGGTGATGGAAAACGGCAGAACAATGATTTTATAGTCTGTTGGTTGTATTAAGATTGTATTCGAGCATCACTCTACCATAAGTGCACACGAGGGTTGTTCCAGGAAGTAATAACTTTAAACAAGTCTCCAAAATCTCTAGATGAAAAGAGCACGGCCATTTTGCTTGAACGTGGAATGAACCATCTCAAGCTCGTGTCAACTCGAAGAATGCAAAAGCTAGCTTGAGCTTCAATCATTAGACAATCACTTCCCATCAAACTGAGCTGAGGAAAACTTAGCTTGAACTTGCCTCATGAGACAATTAGCCAAACTCTAACTAGAGCCTTGTTGAGGTGAGCCCAGCCGGCTGATGAACTAGCTTAGAATGTTGATGTGTTACTATTTGGTATAAGTTTGTTAGAGAGACTGCAATTTTTTTCTTGAATTTAAAATTATTCTCTTCACATGTATTAATTGAAGGGTTTCTTAGGGCCTGTTTGTTTGCATAAAATACCTAGAAAGTCCATATATATTAATTCATAGTCAAATTAGCTCTACTAGAAGAGATGATTAAAGAGGTGGGGATGAAGGATATGGAGTAAGAGGTGAAAGGATATAAGGTAGTGCCCCATATGGAAGTTTCAAGGATTTGAATTACTAGATTTATAACTGGGTATTCACTCCTCATCTTCCCTTTCCTTGATTCAATTTTCATTAAAGAGGAAGTTGTTTGACTGTCAAGATTAGATATTCACCTTTGACTCTTCATTTCTAAACCATTCTCATAAATTTATAAAATTCTTGAGAATTCAATTACTTAAAACAAACAGGACCTTAATTAAAAAAACAACTATATCAAAGTTTATGCAATGCAGTCATTTCATCTTCCACAGTTAGCACTACATATTATCCATAGAAGAGTCTGGCTTAAAATGAGTGCCCCCGCCCACTACACCAATCAAATAACCCAATGATTCTGGATCTTGACAACTTACAGTAGTTTTGCTATCCATTTGAAGAGAGTGGCTAGCGTTGTGATTTCATTCTATGTTTTTTAACAAGAGGCCCTGTGACTGTACAGATGTACCATTGCCCCTACCATAGCTCCCACTGAATTTTCCCTGACCAACCCATCTTCCTGGTTCTTTACAGGAAGTCCAACTCCAACAGCTGTCTCACTGCACTCAAAATTCAATCGACACTTTTTTCCCTTCAGTCAGGGTAAATTCAGAACGGTTTACAAATGCATTTGAGTGCAAGGCCTCCGCTAAACTCATGTGTGGGGCCCACTTAAAAAAGCACACTGTCGATAACCTAAAGTGGGCCATTGTTCTGCCCTCAAAATAGCCACAGTTTTTTGCCCTTAAAATAAAATGAGTCATTATTTTGTACTTTCTAAATTTAATTTCTCTAGGCGAATTAACCTAAAACTGAAAAAGTGAAAATAATGCCTAATAAAATAAATTTGAATATAATGCCACAAATGAAAAAAAAAAAAATCACAATACTAATACACCATTTATCAAAATGGGTAATTGCAGTTGGCACCATGTTTCATTTGATCATGTATTTAACTGTAGAGTTGGTGTAATTGACATGTCATCAATCCAATAACAGAACATACTTTGACTAGAATCAATCAACTCTAAAACAAAGCATTAAGAAGTTGTATTGTTGTGAATGGTTTGAATTCTAATAGACACACTGCGCTTTCTAAATGAAGAGTAAAACTCAAAAATCAGCTCAAATCATCATTTTCGAATACAAATCCCCAGATGTGGCAACCTCACCATCAGCTAGATACCATTAATGAGTTATCCAATGGAAGTGGTGGAGCACATGGCCTTGTGATCATTAAACCACATTAAAGCCATTAATTTTAATAAGATAAACTTGCATCAATAAGGACATCACGAGCTGGACTGCGTATGAGAAGCATGCAATTTTCTATACGGAGAACATTCCCCATTTTGGCACAACTCCTGAAACTACCAACTTGTCTAACAAAGAAATTATTTGCTAAACCAATAATCTTATCAATGTTTTAGAATGCAATTACAAATCCCCTTATGCAAGGCTAATACCATTACATATGGGCTGAGATGTTTTATTACTTTAAAAGTTAATGATAAGAATAAGAAGATTAAATGTATCCACTCGATGGATAGTATATAAAAACACAACTTGACCATATAATAAATAATAACAGCAAAAAAGACAGAATTTTAATGTATATTATTTTATGCAGTTCTGAAACTCAACTCACCAACGTGAGTCCAAAGTTCACTGAGTCAATAAAAAATCTTAGTAGACTGAGTCTGACTCATTCGGACATTATTCCCTCCAAGTCAATTCGGTTTGTAAGTCAAGTCAAGTCAAGATTTTGTCTTTTACTAACTGAAAGGTCAAGATTTTGTCTTAGCATTTGACTGGAAAAAAGGGTGCCTAGTGTACATCACATTTACCCCCTGTTTGGGAAGGGGGAGGAATGGGGGGAGGGAAAAAAGGAGGGAAAGTGGGGGGAAAATGATTTTGGAGGGTGTTTGGGAAAGGGAGGGGAGGGAAAATGGAGGGGAGGGGGAGGGGAAAAAGGGTGAAAAAATTTTCCCCCCAAAATTGGGGGGAAAATGGGGGAGAGGAGGGGAAAATGAGAGAAATGACCAAAATGCCCTTTTATTTGTAAAGAAAGTTTTGAAGTTTTTATAAAAGTAAGGGCAAAACGGTAATTTTCTCTCTATCTCACAAACAAACAAAACCCTACTTTTTCACTTTTCTTCCCCCTACTTTTTCACTTCCCAAACAAGAGAAGGTAAAATTAATTTTCCCTCCCCTCCCTTCCCCTTCATTTTCCTTCCCCCTCAAATTTTCCCTCCCCTCCCCTCCCCTCTCCCAAACGGACCCTTAGAAACCGGTATGTAAGATGAAATTGATCACGAAGTAGTTAAAAAATGTTAAAGTCGGTTTATTTTTATTTTATTTTTTAACGATCCACTTGAGGCCATGTATTGTTATCCAAGTCTTCATTAACTTTGTCAAAAAAAAAGGAAAAAGTAAAATAAACCAAGATGTTTGCCTGTCGGTGACTTACCGGTTCTGAGTTGAGAGTGTGGTTTAATTATGCCCTTTTTATCTTAAATAAAGAATTTAAAAATATGATTCATGATTTGTTAGTGTTTTGGATGTAAATTTGATGTCAAAATAAAATATTAAGCAGTGAGATTAGAGCTTCAATACATATTAAATTGGAAAATCCCAAAAGACATGGTTTCAATTAGGATAAAGTAACTCATCTACTCATTTATTTTATCCTACTCCTCCTTAATTTGAGCCTAATCTTATATCTCACTCCTCTCTCATTCCTTTCCTCATGCAAAAATAGATCCCCCAATTACTTCATAAAATAAGAGTATGTTTTTATAATTTACCAAACAAACTAATTCTAATTTAGAACTTAAATCAGAGCTGTTAATTTAGACTTTAATCTAATCAATTATTATTGATTAGACTATTCCCAACCGTCCATTAGAAGGTATGTAGTGGAGGGTACCATTTCATTACTTCCCTTTGTCCTTATGTGCCCATTTCGTTGTAGCTTCCCCTACTGATGAGCTTTTGACTCGTGGTACTTAGGGAAGGGATGGAAAACTCCTCTCGACCTTTCCAGTTTTCTTTCTTTGTTTCTCTTTCTTGGGGATTAAGAAAATCTCTTTAAATGTGGTGGATGCAAAAGAAGTTGTTCAGAGTTCTTTATGCATCGGACTGGTCCCAAATGCCATCTTCAGATTTTTATTTCTTCTTATTTTTTTATTTGTTTATTTTTCTGCCAAGCAGCAATATCGTTGCTCACCTATATATTTGAGCAATAATATCGTTGTTATTGCTATTCACCGCATCGCCTTCATCTACACTATTCATTTCACTGTTCATCCTTTCAACCGAGCATGAACTCCCCTTGTTTTCTCAAATCATCTTCAAACTTGCAAATCAAGCAACCACACAAACTTGACCTACCAACTTGCAACTTAGTCACCATTGCCAAGCACCGACTGGCATTCACAATCTTCCGACTAGGCCTGTCAATGGGACGGAATGAAACCGGTAAAAAGCTCGGCCTGGCTCGGCCCAAGCCCTAAAATATAGGGCTTTTAAAAGAAATTTGAGCCCAGTAGGCTGGGTTTGGATAATACATTTTAAAGCCCAGCCAAAATGGGACTGGGACTGGGCAGAGGATGCCTAGCCCGTTCAGGCCCGGCCCGTCCCAAGCTCTAAAATACAGGGCTTTTAAAAAAAAAATATGAGCCCAGTGGGCTAGGTTTGGACAATACATTTCTGTTCATTTCTTTTTTAAATTACTTGACCCATATAGGAATATAGGATACTCATTCTCATTCATTTTATTGATTTTTTTATTTTCTACTTTCACCATCCAAAAAAAAAAAAAAAGTTTTTAACTAATCCTACATTACTTTAACTTGACTCATATATGATACTCATTCATTTCTTGACCCATATAGCCTATAGGATACTCATTCATTTCTACTGATTTTCTGATTTCTATTGTCACCTACAAAGAAAAAAAAAAGTTTTTAACTCCGCCATGTTGCTTGTTGCATTGCATTGCCGGTCCCAAGCCTGAAAGAAAAGAGGAGGGTTTAAAGTCCGATTCATACCGGGTGTCTGGCGATAGCAGGAATAATTAAAGAATGTTTTGCTTCTGTCTATGATTGGGCTAAGCCCAGGCCCGGCCCTGTCCCAGCCCGGGCCCATACGAAATAGGATTTGATGTAGGCCCGTTCAATTTAAGGCCGGGATTGGACAACACCTGACAGGCCCGTTCTATTTTCGGGACGGGATTAGACAACCTAAGCCCAGGCCCGGCCCGTCCCATTGACAGGCCTACTTCCGACCCCCCTTGTTTCTGTAAATTTAAGCTAGTGCTCCAACGTTGACTTTGAAAGATTTGAAAGTCTTAACCTTTATTGAGACTTTGAAAGATTTATAAAGAACTTGAATCAATTCAGTCAGATTTTCTCAAATTACTTATGAATTCAACGAGAAGCAAGTGGAGTTTGTAAAGATTTTTCATTTTTTATTTTGTCTTCCTATCAAATTCACGGAAGGTTTTTGTTTCAATCTAAGAGATTCATCTTTAGGAAAGAATCTGAATAATCATAAGCTCTAGAGGAGTATCAAAATTTCTTGTTTGGTGAAATAATTTTTTAAAGAAAAATAACATATATAGCATGTATATTATTTATTCAACATCAAATAATAATTTATTTAAAGAAATAAAAAATGAAAGAATTGTAGGATTTTGGGTTAAAATGGAAAAGAGTGAGAAAAAGAGGGAAAAGTTTTTCAAGGAAATTCATTTCCCATACCCTCCATAAGAAACTCATTTCCAACATTAGTAAGGAAAATGTTGACGAGGCAATAAAGCGTTTCCGTAAAATTATTTCACACCAAACGCATGAAAAATGGGTTTTCCATGGAAAACCGCTCACTTTTCTTCGAAAAAGTGTGACATAAACATGCCCAATTGAGGCTTGTGCCAACGTCCACGGCAAAAGAGGACTAATTCACATCTGGACTCTTTTCAGAGTCTAGGGCTATAAATTAAATTGTATATATAATTTCCACTTTCTTATCCTCCAAGAAAGTTTTTCTTAGCCCAAAAAGAATTGATACAATTACCAAAATACCCTTAACCCATCTATTGAAAATCCAAACCAATCAAAACAAAAACTCTCCTCATATATTGGATTTAGATGAACTTTACTCGAAAACACAAAAGGAGATTGTATAAATAAATAATTATATAATTAATTTTATTGTGTTCATTAAAGTAAAATCTTGACCCAATGTTCCATCCCAGTCACATTTAGATATGTGAAGGAGATATAGCACCCATGTTCACACGGCCTCCACAGAAATATGTAAAGAGTGCAGAGATTTTTGAATTGATGGGATGTGTCTGTTTGCTTGGAATACATATGAATCTTAGGATGAATGAGTTGAGGATCATGTGAGGGATATAAAGTAAAATCACAGCGGCAACCCTCACTATCATAGAATTTGAATTACAAAGGCGATAGATAGGTATTTATTTTCCACATTCCTTTAATTTATTTACCCTTGGAGGAGAGATAATTTGATCTCTTTGAAATTTCATATTTATTACTTCAATTTTAATCAATTCTTAGAAATGAAATTCTTGTCATTCTTATGTATTCAGGTGTATAACTAAAAAGAAATGAATTCTAGCCTCATCTAGGATCCTCTAGGCCAAATCCCACGCACTCACCACTTAGGCCCACTTTTTAATCAAACAATTCATGTAAAACCCATGAGGGTCTGTGACCCCATACACATGGAAGCGGGTTACACACGCGGAGAGGTTCGCCCACACACATGGAAAGAGGGCAGAGCATGCCCAAGGATTGAATTTTTTTTATTCTTCTTTTCTCTCCAAATCTTGGGCACCTGCATGAGAACCAACTAAGAAACCTCTCATCCTAATCAACCTCCCTCTTATTACACAGTTTGCCAAAATTAACTCAACTGTATTGGGTGTCCAATTCTGGTTTAACTCCCGAAACTGCCAACTGGTTCAACAAATAAATTATTGTCTATATATATTTTTTTATCAAATTCTGGAATAGAATTAGAGATCCCATTAAGTAAGGGTCGTACATATTGGCTGCGATGTTTTAATATTTTAAAAATCATTGATAAAACTAAGAGAATTAAAAATATCCACTTGATGGATAACATATATAAAAAAACACAATTTGACCATCAGAATAATTAATAACTGAAAAAAGGTTAGAATTTAAATCTTTTTCTAATGTAGTTCTAAAACTTAACTCACCATAGTGGGTCCAAAGTTCAGTGAGTCAATTAAACATTTTGGCAGACCGAATCAGACTCATTCCGGCATATTCCCTCCAAGTCAAGTGGGTTTGTAAGTTAAGTCAAGTCAAGATTTTGATCTATCATTCCTAGCGCGCATTTGACTGGAAAAAGAAAAAAGTGTACCAAGTATACATCACATTAGAAAGAAAAAGGAGGAAACTGATGACAAAGAAGTTAAATGATGGTAAATTTGTCCCTATTAAGAATAAGATTCTTCACAATCGATTTGTCTACACAATAATTCTAGTTAAGGAAACTTTGTGGGAGTTGATCCAGGGCATCAGGTGTATTATTATAACTCCATCCAACCTACATGTGTCATGTGGCCAACTCACAATATAATAAGATCGTTGCCCAGATTATAGGAGTTGTAAAATTAAAAATAAAATGAAATAATAATAATTAAAATGCCTGCGGCCAAAGCAAGTGCGGCTTCCTTTGTTTCTACCATGAGAGTTATTACATACACCCAATTTTTCTTTCCACACACTGCTTTTCTCTATACTATTACTAAAAATACTTTCTACGAACTCATATTTCCTAAACTACCCTAATCTCTATTCTCTCTGCTTCTCTCTACACCCCCATTCTCCAAACAACTCTTCTCCCTGTTCCTCCCCTCTCGCTGCCATCAAAAAAGAAAGAAAGCCAAAACCTTTGCTTGTAGGTGATTTACCTGTTTTGGATTGATAGAGTTTTATTTTTTACTAGATGGTTGAGGGGTACCCAACATATGATACAACCTACTTACCCAAAAATCAATCCCAAGACAGTTGTATGAGACGAAACACCCTCGTGTTTCTCAATTAATTAATAGCTTGGTTTATTTATGGCCTTCAGTAAAAAAAAAAATTTAAATAACATCAAGAAATTAATAAAAAATAATGAATATTCGTAAGCCAAAGCAAAATATAAAGGTGGTCATAGAGTTTCAAAATTCACAAAAGACATTATTTCCAATTGGATAAAGTAAATTGAAGAGCCTGCTCGAATTTGTTTCATGTTTGGAATATATAGTTAAGTAAAATGTGGAATGGTCCCTCTGGATACTGCTGGGAACATCTGATTCCTCTCCATCAAAGGATACGGAGAGTGTAGGAAACGCTAGTTAGATTCACAGTTGAGATTCAAGAGCCTCCCATCACACCCTCTCAATGTTTATCTTGAGAAAGTTTGAGTTTTTCCACAACGGAGACGAGATCCACAGGAGTTTCCGCGTTGATGAGACTCCAATCCATCATTTTCCTGCTTTCTGCGCCCACATGGCATATAAACATTCTATCACTTCGTACTGGTCAAGTAATTTTTGTTTGTTTTCGTAATTGGTCAAGTTATTTTGGTATTTGTGGTAATTGGTCAAGTTCTTATTGACCATGTAATCTGCGTGGAAGATTTGAGGCTAGACTCTGACGATGAAGCTAATCTTATATTTTTATTAAAGGTTAATATTATATTAATGTACAACAATGTGCAGTGTAGTATCTTTAGAAGAAACTAATCTCATTGACGCTCCATGATTTACTAGTTTTTATTTAATTTTTTTCTTACACTCTAACCTAAGGGCTGGGACCCAATGGAGCCCGTAAAAATTGGAAGAGGTAGTTTAGGTAATTTTCAAAATTTCCTTGGGTGAAGTCAGGAGTGTTCACCCAAAGGGCCTCAACAAATAGACGTGTGACATTATTAGATTCAAAAGGCCAAAGCCGACATAATACTACTTAAAACTCCACAGCTGGCCCCACAGCTGGCCCCTATCTCTCTAATCGAATTTCCTCTTCCTATCCTTTCCTTTATATTTATATTTGAGTAGTTCAACGTCTACCCTCATCTGCATCCCTCTGTATCTCTCTGTAAGTGTCTAAAAATTACGGACTTATTAGATGATGTAGAACTTCTTGTTAAGCTTGTTGGGAATGATTGAATACCTGGAACTTGAAAGGGAAGGAGAAAAGAAGATGTCAGAGCCCTTGGCTACTATCAGTTAAAGGCACTCCGACGCCTAAGTTAGTGCAGTCACTGAACAAAAGGTGAGTGAGGAAGAGGAAGAGGAAGAGGAAGGGAGAGTCTGTGTGTTAGCGTATGCATCAGCGTAAGGCACAGACTGCCTTGGGCTTACTTCTTGCATATATATAGGCAGAAGTCCCATCAGGCATTTCCTTAGTGGAGGTAGGTGGATGTATTGTCCCATCGGACCATTCGTTGATCTGTCAATGGTTGAATCCCATCAGACCTTACCCGGACATCTTGGAAGGGACGTGATCACCTTGGTACTGTTACCGAACTAGAACAATCTCACCGAGATCGGGCCATACCGAGTGATACCTTTACCGAAGCTATAACGGTCTCGATACTATGAGGATATCTCTACTGGCACTATTGCCAAGATGTATAAAGCTGAGACCCAGCTGGTACTCTTACCGAAACTAGGGTAATCTTTGTATTATGAAACGTCCCACACAATTGCACCCTAACTTCTGACTTTTTAGACTTTTTAGAGTTCTCTAACTCTTTGAAGTCGGAAGCTAAATATATGATGGAAGAGCCTTCGGAACATTGAGTTTGGAGCTCATACTATATTTCATCTTTGTGTCAGTCGGTGATGTCTGACCTCTATCACGATGGCTGAAATTGCCACAATTGAAGCTAGTTCAAGCGCGACCGAAGCTGTTCAAACCGAGGATGATGCTATCATCGAGGCCGCGAGGCTCTCCAAACCGAGGCTGGTGCTATCACCAACGCCCTGAAGCTCTTCAATTCGAGGCTGGTGCTATCACCGAGACCGCGAAATTGTTCAAACTGAGGCTGGTGCTATCACTGAGACCGCGAAGCTGTTCAGATCGAGGCTAGTGCTGTCGCCGAGGCCGCGAAGCTGTTCAGATCGAGGCTGGTGCCATCACCGAGGCCGTGAAGTTGTTTAGATAGAGGCTGATGCTATCACCGAGGCCGCGAAGTTGTTCAATTCAAGGCTGGTGCTATCACCAAGGCCCCGAAGCTCTTCAAACCGAGGCCGGTGCTATCACCGAGGCCACTGCTTGAAGATTTTCTTTTGTTGTTTCTCTTTCTTTCTGATTTAACTCTGATGTAGGTTGAACATTGTATCTTCTTTTACGGCAGCAATCGAAGCAGAAGATGTACTGGCAGCAATCAGAAGCTGAAGGAGCAAGTGGACGTAAACAATGGCTTTAAGACCGAGCTCGTCATGGCAATGGCCTATAACCACTGATTGGAGGCCGAGGTGGAGGTTCAAAAGAGGCGGGTTGCAGAGCTTGAAGCCTCCCTAGAGAAGCAGGAAGACCAGATTGAAGCCAACCTCCAGGCCGAAACCGAAGTTGCTTTCAACGATGGGGTGGCAGAGGCGACGATTCGTTACACAACTCAGGTCCTTGACGTGAGGAATCAAGTGTAGGAGCTCAGATGTTTGGCCACACTGGAAGAAGTGGGAAACCCCAAAGAGCATCCTGCTTACAAGAATCCCCCAAAGTTCCCGAACTCGGAGCCAGGATCAAGCTCTGCTACCCCCGCTCCGTTCAATGAAGCCACGACCGAAGCTACTCCGGCCGCAACTGAAGCTGCTCTAGCAGAAGGTTATCTTGTCGGGAATGTGCTGTCACCCTCCTTGAAGATGAACCTAACTGAGTCTCAGGTCCTTCCACGCTCATCGCACCAGATCTTGCCCCAGACCTCGTCTGGCGAGGGACTGGGGGCGATTGCGCTAGCAATACTAGTGGTGGTGGTAGGGTCCCGGACGATTCTCCGCCCTTTCTAGTTTTTGGAGGAATGGTGTTCATAAGTTTGATTTGATCTTTTCCACAGACGGCGCCAATTGTAAGTGCTTAAAAATTACGGACTTGATTGGATGATGTAGAACTTCTTGTTAAGCTTGTTGGGAAGGATTGGATGCCTGGAACCTGAAAGGGAATGAGAAAAGAAGAGGTCAGAGCCCCTGGCTGCTATCAACCAAAGGCACTCCGACGCCTAAGTTAGTGCAGTCACTGAACAAAGGGTGAGTGAGGAAGAGGAAAGGAGAGTCTGTGTGTAAGCGTATGCATCAGCGTAAGGCATGTAAGCATATGCGTACCTGCCTTGGGCTTACCTCTTGCATATATATAGGCGGAAGTCCCAACAAGCCTTTCCTTAGTGGAGGTAGGTGAAGGTATTGTCCCATCGGACCATTTCTTGATCTGTCAGCGGTTGATTCCCATCGGACCTTACCCGGACATCTTGGAAGGGATGTGATCACCAGGTAATGATAATTGTTTATCCAGCGCATGTCCTTATCTCCTGACACGTTCTGTAACGTAGGACAGCTGTCACTGGTCGAGGGTCGGTGCTCATCTCGGTTAACCAAACTTGGGATGGCAACGAGGCCGAGCACGACCGTAAGATGGATGCCATTTGGCACTGTTGCCAAGATGCGCTGTGCCGAGTTGGTACTGTTACCGAACTGGAACAATCTCACCGAGACCGGGTTATACCGAGCTGGTACCTTTACCGAAGCTATGACGGTCTCGATACTGTGAGGATATCTCCACTGACGCTATTGCTAAGATGTATAAAGCTGAGACCCAGCTGGTACTCTTACCAAAACTAGGGTAATCTTCGTATTATGAAACGTCCCACACACTCTCTCTCCAAAATCATTTCTTTCTATAGTTGCAGCTGCTACAAATATCATTTCCCCTTGTGTTTCTATTCTTTATGCCAGCTTCAGCTTCATCTTCCGCCGGGGAGGTCAATCAACCACACAGCAACTGCTCTCCTTTCCTACTTCAATGCGGGAAGATCCAACAAGACATCGGCTATTCCTTTTGGACTAAGGACTATCCGGGATACTGTTCCTATGAAAAAAAGTTTGAAATCAAATGCAATCAGATGGACAATTCCTCTGAGATTGTGATTCAATCGCACAACTATCACGTTGAGGAGATCAATTATGAGAACCAAACAGTCACCATTGTTGATAAGGATTACTTTGATCACAACAAAGACAATTCATGCCTTCGTCCCTCCAGGAACACCACTCTTGATTTCAATCTCTTTGGTTAGTACTTCGAGAGAGATCCAAACGAGGGAGATCGCTTCCAGGGAGATGGCATGCTCTTATTCCTCTACAACTGCTCTACCAATCTTGTTGAAGACCACTCAAACCCATTCAATATTAACCCCTCAAGTGCCTATCTGTATCAAATCAATCAAGCGGTAAGGCTTTTTACACAAGCAAATGGTCTCTAGAAGAAGAAGAAGAGTTAATGTGATTGTGGGGTTGCCAAGTGATAAAAATCCCGATCCTGAAATGGAATAAGAAGCGGCTTTTTTTCAACTCGGATGATTGGAATGATGTTTTGGGAAAAGGATTCGAGGTCAAATGGTCTGTGATCGACCCCCACCATCGTTACTAGGACTGTGTCCAATCCAATGGCCACTGCGGTTACAATTTAGACTCTCCTCCAAACCCCACCTGCCACTGCAAGGGTAAACCGCATCTGTACATGTGTCCTCTGAGTAAGCATCTCTCCTCCTCCTCTCAGCTTGATGTTGTTTCAGACGCTGCTTCATTACTCTATCAACCATTGCAGCAGCGAAAAAATTATTACTTTGTCAACCAACGTACCTCACTAGATGACATGGAGTAGAGAGTATAGACCATTTTTTGTCCCAACTAGTGATCAGGTCCTGGCCTAGATCTGGAATTAGACATAAAAGTAATATCCTGTTATCAAATGATATCGAGCCCGGATCCCATCACTGCTAAAACATAGGAACCGTGTAACACATGCCATGATATCTATGATTGGGCCCACATATTGATAATTAAGACCGTTCAACATAAATCCCTTTCACCTCTCCATGGATATGTTCTAAAATTTAGTTCCTACAGTAGTGGGTCCCACTGTTCGATACATCACATGGGGATCAGGACTCCAGTATTATCCGTACGGGACTAGAGTATTATATATGTATACCTTAAAGCTGGATGTTAGTTAGAGGTAAAAAAAAGGGCAAATCTCCCCTCTCCTTGAGTCACATCAGCATGGTATATCTAATGATAGATACAACCCTTCGTCTCTTCTACAGTATTAAGAGTCATGTTCCTCTGCACCTGATACAAACGTTTCTTTCTCTTTCTCCCCACTCTCACAAACTTGCTCATATGTCTAATATTGGTGCCGCTCCATTTCTCACATATGTCCCTGGATTCCGATGAAGGTATGGTTTCTATTCTAAATGCGTGTTTGTAATTCAATTCAATAAGACCGCCTCCAATTTTAATGAAAATCTCAATGTGCTTCTAACATTATTTAGAATTTAACTCAAACATTATTATATGTTTTTTACTTAATTATGTGATAATATGAACTTATATTTTGAAATCACACAAATGAATTTATCATTCATATTTTTTATTCATTAATTAATAATTAATTTAAATATTAAAATTATTTATTATTTAATTTGCATAAGATTAAACCGTGCATCGCATGGGGGATTGCGCTAGTAGTAATAAAGGCCGGTGCATTTGTTTAAATTTAAGAGGTAGCCCTGCAGATTGATATATATATATATATAGGAGCGACTGCAACGAATTCTGAGGCCCAGACTTTTTAGAAACATCACACAAAAAGCACATTGGTCCAACGACCGAGTTCGGCTCACTTCATTGCACTTACAAGGCGCGCCTAGCTTGGCCCTCCAGCCCATATATATATATATATATATGGGGCTGGCTCTTCTCAACTGCAGTTGAGGAGAGCATCAGCTGGGCACATGCAAGTCCCTTGTGTGGGCTTAAAACGAACGGAACGATCAGGTGAATGAAATTTCCAGGGCCCGTTTCTTTTTATGATTTCCTTCTTCTTAAGACTATTCGAGCCCCTGTCTCTCTCACATGTCTCTCTCTACCATGGTTTAAAATCTTGGCCGATACCGGTTCATATCGGCCGATATAAACCGGTATCGGCCATACCGTGATGATATTTTGCCGCGATATCGAGTCAGGCAAAATATCGGCAAATATCGGCCGATATAGTCAAAATATCGGTTTAACCGATATCTCAGCCGATATTTTAAAAATATCGGCCGAGACGAAGTAATGTTCAAAAACCTTGATTTTTTGTAACGTTTTCCCTATTTTTCCATTTTCTTCTCCTCTTCCCTCATCTCCTTAGAGCAACCATGAATCCATAGCTCATTCTCTTATATATTTCCAACTTCCAACACTATTTCTTGAAGAAATCATTTTATTTAGTAAGAGAAAATCAAATTAACTCCCTTATTTTACTATTATGTGTTTTTTATTTTTTATTTTTAGATAAAGTATAAAAATGAATGAAACGATCATTGGCATGTCATTTTGGGGTTTGTGTTGTGTTATTTACTTAGATCTACACACTTTCATGCTAAATCTACTTATAAACATGATTTTGGGTGTAGAAAAATGGTTTTTTTTTTAAATCTTCTACTTTTAAAAAACCTTTTTGGACTATTTATGATAATAAATAGTAAATACTAATAGCTTATTAATAATGTATAGATAATTATTATGTTATTTTTATTTTCTTATATTTTACACTAATAAATTGATCATGAGCATCAATAATGGTTGCATTATATGAAATACTGGAGAAGACAGCGAACTGCGACACAGACAGGACTCGTAACTGAAGTTGACCGAGATTTTAATTTGTTGTTGTTACTAATGGAAAAAAAATTTGTTTTCCAGTATTTTCTAATATTCTGAATTTTTTTGGGTATTTTTGCGAATTTTTTTGGATTAAAAAAAAATTCACACCGCGACGGACCGATATCCGGGATCGATACCGATATCATATCGGTTTTTCGGCCCGGCCGATACCGCGACCGAGATCGAGATTTTAAACCATGCTCTCTCCCCTTTCTCAGTGATCTCCCCTTTCTCAATGAAACCATCTCTCCCTCCTCGTCTCTCTCTCTCGCCTCTCTGAACTATCGACGGAAGTTCCCCCTCGCCTCTCGCTCTCTCCTATGAATCAGCCCCCGGATGTCTCTCTCTCGCTTGTCTCTCTCTGCCTCTCTCTCTCTCTCTCCTGAGTTAGAATCTCTCCTCTCTCCTTCCCTCGACTGCCTGCAACTTCTCATTTCGACCTTTAAAGATCTCCTCCCGCACACCCCCATCTCCACCATTACACGTCCTGCACTCCCATCTCCGGCCAGATCCATAAAAGGAAGTCGATCCTTCAACAAAACCGAGGTAAGAAAACTCCCAAAATGATCTCATCTTCCACGTTCTCGTTTGTAATGCTTATTTTATTTTATTTTTTCATCTATTTTTAGAGCTGGTATGTTGCTTGGATTTGTTGAATGGTTTGATCGAAAGGGCATTTTGCCCCCAATCTGTTTTGCTTTTTGGATGAAGGGAACCCAGCCATGAGGTCAGACACTCCACCCTTCCACGTGAGAACCCAGACATGAAGTCATGCCCTTGCCCCGCTTTCTTTCCTACAATAAACAGAGAGAGAGATATATATATAGAGAGAGAAGGGGATGCAGATTGATGGGTCAGGCCCAAATGACTCAGTCCACAACGACGGGTCAGGCCCAAACCATGATGACGGGTCAAGTCCAAAAGATTCAGTTCACGATGTTGGGTCAGGTCTGAATGACCCGGGTCCGTGTCGAGCCCAGGTCCAGATCCACTCGTCATGGGTAGGGTCCGGGTCCGAATCCACGAAGTACGAAGTCAGAGCGTCGTTACCTTTAACCTGCTTTTACCAAGTCTTGCGGAGGAGATCTTATCTGTCTCGTCACTTGAGGGCGATTCGGAGACTCCGCCAAAAGGTAGCGTCCGCTGCTGAAGAGTCGTCCCCATCTGTTAGGGGACGACTATAAAACACAGAACCCCTCTAGCACTGAGGGGCAAGCTATTGGCAACCAACCTTTATCATCATCTTCCTGTATTCTCTGCAATCGCTACACATTTGAGAAATAAAATCTTCACCTTAAAGTGGACGTAGGTCACACTGACCGAACCACTATAAACCCTCTCTCTCTTTTTCTCTCTCTATATTAATATTAATTATTCTATACTTGACCGGTGGTGCCCGAAATCCATTTTTGGCATCATCAGTTTGGCGCCGTCCGTGGGAACTCGTCAAAATCCCCGCTTCATAACACTTCATTTTCGAAAGCTATGGTGACCACCACCAGATCGACGAGGCGACAAGAAAACAATTCCAGGCGAGAGGAAGAGGACAATCCTCCACCAAATAATCCTCCTCCAAATACTACCGCTCCAGATCCCACTCCTCAACAGATGTTGGCAATAATGCAGCAGTTGGTAGCCCAAAACCAGCAGATCCTGCAGCTCATGCTCGCGGGGCAGGGAGGAGCAACGCAAGGAGGGCCTCGCCAGGGAGCTCCTCGCAGGGGAGCGCCTCGCCCGGGTGACCATCAGCATGGCGCCCAGGGCCTGGGCGCCCACCCCCATGGCGCCCAAGGCCTGGGCGCCCATCATCATGTCGCCCAAGGCCTGGGCGCCCATCACCATGGCGCCCAAGGCCTGGGCGCCCATCCACCGGGCCCTGGCTTGGGCCCCCATCCACCGGGCACCGGCGCCCAAGGAGCTCCTCGTAACCCCCCTCTCGGAGTGCTGTTGGTCGATCCTCAAGGTCGCGCCTATCACAGAATCCCTCTACCCCAAGGTGGAGCTCATGTTGGAGGACCCCCACCTCCAGGTGGAGCGAATCATGGCGGTCTTCCACCTCCTCCCTCTGTTTCTAATGGGGAGGAACCTCATTTCCAAGAGGAGGAAGATGAAAATCAAAGCATAGAAGTGGGGAGTCACTTCTACGATTGGTCCAGAGAAGCCCCCAATCACTGGGAAGAAAAAATCAAAGAAATGCAGAATCAACTGGGCGATGTCTTCAACGCCATAAGAGCTCGGGCACCAGAGACGGTAGATTATCTAGTCGGGCGAACGGATACACCATTCAAGCCTGACGTGGTGAACTACCCACTCCCTCAAAAATTCAAGATGCCATCCATAGAGACCTTCGATGGAAGGAAGGATCCGTTGGACCACTTAGAGACGTACAAAAGCAAAATGCAATTGCATAATATCCTTGACGAGATAATGTGCAGGGCGTTCCCAACCACATTGAAGGGCTCTGCTTGGCAATGGTTTGCCAACCTCGCCCCAGCCTCCATCGCCACCTTTGGAGAGTTGAGCAAGTCATTCGTCTCTCACTTCATCGGAGGGCGCCGCCACCAAAAGCCTGCCACACACCTGCTCAGCATAAAGCAGGACAAAAATGAGAGCCTCAGGAGCTACCTCACTCGTTTTAACGAGGAGGTACTTCAGGTCGAAGAGCCTGACGACAAGGTGTCAATGACAGCCTTTCTAGGAGGCCTTCGCTCATCAAGCTTCCTCTTCTCGGTGATGAAACGTCTGCCAAAGAATATGCCAGAGCTACTAGCAAAGGTTCAGAAGTATATGAATGCTGAAGACATAACCAGAGCCAGGCGGGGAGAGTCCTCCAGAACAGGGGATAAGAGAAAGGAGGAGCGAGACAGAGATGAAAAGGAGGACATTAGCGACAAGCGAGGCAGGACAGAGAGGGTACCTGTTAGAGACCGACTCGGTCCTGCTCCGCACAGAGACAGACAAGTATTCACTCCTCTCAACACCACTATTGGACACATCTTGTTCCAAATACAAGATGACCCCGCCGTAAAATGGCCTGGGAAAATGAAGTCCCCTCCAAATCGCAGGAACCTGACAAAATACTGTCGCTTTCATCGCGACCATGGCCATGACACTGACGACTGCTTTGAACTCAAGAAGCAGATTGAAGATCTCATTCAGCATGGTTACCTGCGCCAATATGTTGCTGGAAGAGGGCAAGCCCCACCACCGCCACCACCTCGAAATATCGAGGACCCGCAGCCGATTGGGGAAATCCGAACTATCTCAGGAGGACTAGCAGAGTCACTCTCCGCCCTGAAGGCTCATGCCAGAAAGGCAAGACATCCTGATGAAGCACACCCGTCTAAGGCGCCCAGGCATGAAGCTAACGAAATCATATCCTTCTCGGAAGCTCTGTGCGGAGCAGGATCCAACACCCCCATGATAACCCTCTGGTGCTCTCCATGACTGTCGCCAATTTCAAGGTGCGAAGAATCTTGGTGGATAGTGGAAGCTCTGCAGATATCCTATTTATAGAAGCTTATGACGAGCTGAAGCTGGGCTGGGTGAGACTGCAGCCTGTCAAATCCCCCCTCATCGGGTTTTCAGGGGAGAAGGTGTATCCCCTAGGAGCAATCACGCTACCAGTCACTGCCGGGGCAGCACCCCGAAATTCCACTACAATGGTTAACTTTCTGGTGATAGACTGCCCATCAGCCTATAATATCATTTTAGGGCGACCAGTTCTTAATGCCTTCGGAGCCATCCTCTCCACCTATTATCTCATCCTCCGCTTTCCAACCCCGAATGGAATCGGGGAAGTAAGAGGGGACCAGGTAGCAGCAAGGGAATGCTACGTCTCTTCGATGAGGGTCAAGAAGACGCAGGAGGCGTTGTAAATTGAAATCTTGGATCCAAAAGGATGACTCACCCCTCTTGTATTAATTGAAAAACATCAGGACAAAAGAGTATACATTGGCTTTTCTCTTTCAGAAGCTAAACCTGCCTCTCTGCACTGTTTTTAAACATGTAATCTACCTCCAGCTTAGCGGCTCTTTCGCGGGTCGCCAAAAAGCTTGGCCTACCTCTGCACTGTTCTCAAACAGGCAGCCTATCTCCAGCTTAGCGGCTCTCTCGCGGGTCGCCAAAAAGCTTGGCCTACCTCTGCATTGTTCTCAAACAGGCAGCCTATCTTCAGCTTAGCGGCCGAAAAGCACAGTTTCAAAAGGATCTTGAAACTCAGGTCATCTGCAACCCAAGGTACTACATTAAATTAGTTGTCTGGCCACTCAAATGAGTCTACCCATCATCCACAGGGCAACCAGACCCCCTTTAGCTCACCCAAAGTGGCGCCTCTTGATGCCCGCACGCCAAGGCCAGCCTCCTCCATAACGCCCAAAGTTCCTAAGGCAGCCCCAGCTTGCCCAGGTCACTTCCAGGTCGCCCTTGCAGTCCCTGCTGCTATCTCCTCAGGCCTGGAGCCAGGGGGTCCAGCTCGGTCGCTACTGCTTCTCCACGCGCAAGCGCCTCAGCTCGGTCGCTGCTGTTTCATCTCGGCTGTAGCTTCACTCATCTCGGCACTCCCGCCTCAGGCATCTCGGCCTCGGCTGCTTCTGCAGTCTCCATCTCGGCCGGTGCTTCAGCCATCTCAGCCTCGGCCTTTGCTGCCTCTACGTCGTGCGCCGAGGGCGCCCAGTTCGGCCAATGCTACCCCTCCCTGGTGCCCAGCTCGGCTGATGTCTTCTCCACGCCCAGCGCCAGGGGCGCCCAGTTCGGCTGCTGCCTCTCCCAAGGGCGCCCAGCTCGGCTGATATCTTCTCCATGCCCAGCGCCAGGAGCGCCTAGCTCGGCTGATGCTACCTCGCCCTTAGCGCCCGGAGCCGCTCCCATGCCAGGGGCGCCCAAGCCAGGGGCGCCCATGCCAGGGCGCCCACTGCCCGACACTGCTGCTCCCTGGCCGGGCGCCCAGGCCAGCACTATGCTAGGGCGCCCGCCGCCTCTGCTACCTCCTGCAGTCCACCTTGAAATCTGTCACCTGCTGCAACCCGGAATCTGAGAGCAAGATATGTCCAAAGCTAGGAGGACTCTTCCGGATCAAAAAAAAAAAAAAAAAAAGAAGACAGATACAGAAGGCAAACAAAAATCAAATCTGATCCTTACAAAACCCTAGGTCTAACCTCTTCACATCTCGAGCGGACCAGGTTGCTGGATTTATTTTTTTTAGAAGTCCGGGATTTTCATCACGTGATGATGGATGGTATCCTTTATATCAAATCTGATCCTTACAAAACCCTAGATCTAACCTCTTCACATCTCGAGCTCGACCACCGCCGGGGGACACCCCCGGACCCCCTCTGCGAAGAGCATATTATATCGAAGTGGCAGCATGTTTTTGTGAGTTGTATGAGATACTAACTTGCAGGTAATAATGTCATCTCCATATGGCCCACGACTTTTATTTTCTTTTATTTGGTTATTGGTTTATTTATGGCTAAGTGTAAAGGGCATCATGGTTTCCTTGGTTTCCCGTGAAAGGGCAAGGCACGGTGAATTTCCCTATAGCCTTTTTATTTCCATGTTTAGATTACCATGTAAGTCTCATTCTTGAGGCATAGGAATTTATGTAATTTTTCAATAATTTGTAAATTCTGGTGATGTCCAAGACGAAGAAAGAAAGTGAAGTAGAGAAGAGATTCCTAAGCTACAAAGACTCTGCTGTACAAATCAAGAGGGGAAAGAGTCTGAGCATAAAGCAACGGATAGAGTTCGAGAACGCCAGGACTCCTCTAAAAAAAAAAAAAAAAACTTGATATTTGAAAATGTCTTGCTTTCAAAACTTCCTTTGGCGCGAGACATTGAGTGGCAAATGATGGGTCAGGCCCAAATGACTCAGTCCACAACGACGGGTCAGGCCCAAACCATGATGACGGGTCAAGTCCAAGAGATTCAGTTCACGATGTTGGGTCAGGTCTGAATGACCCGGGTCCGTGTCGAGCCCAGGTCCAGATCCACTCGTCATGGGTAGGGTCCGGGTCCGAATCCACGAAGTACGAAGTCAGAGCGTCGTTACCTTTAACCTGCTTTTACCAAGTCTTGCGGAGGAAATCTTATCTGCCTCGTCACTTGAGGGCAGTTCGGAGACTCCGCCAAAAGGTAGCGTCCGCTGCTGAAGAGTCGTCCCCATCTGTTAGGGGACGACTATAAAACACAGAACCCCTCTAGCACTGAGGGGCAAGCTATTGGCAACCAACCTTTATCATCATCTTCCTGTATTCTCTGCAATCGCTACACATTTGAGAAATAAAATCTTCACCTTAAAGTGGACGTAGGTCACACTGACCGAACCACTATAAACCCTCTCTCTCTTTTTCTCTCTCTATATTAATATTAATTATTCTATACTTGATCGGTGGTGCCCGAAATCCATTTTTGACATCATCACAGATGGTAAAGCTTGAACAGTAAAACGGCCTATTCCTTTCCTTTTCTCTACTCTCTCTTTTCTCTCTAACATTTTGTTTCTCAGTTTCTCTCTCTTTGGACAGAGGAGGATGCAGAAGCAGATGATGGAACTATAGGGGGCTAAACGAAAATTATTAAAAAAAATTTAACAAATTCGGGGTCAAAATAAAAAATTATAAAAAGATTAATGGTAAAAAATAAAATTTTGAAAACTTAAACAGGCCATGACCCTCTAAGCCTACATGTAGGTTCACCCCTAGTGCTACCTGCCTGATAGAGGAGAAACTCAGTAGAGGTGATGGCCGAAATATTCACAACTTGTAGCATACGGCTGGATTTGATCCAAGTTTTCACACCAATCAAAGGGTACAGAGAGTGTGGGAAAAGCTTAATTTACAGTTGAAGACTCAAAAGCCCTCCGGCCCCACTCTCATGTTTATCACGGGAAAGTTAAAAATTTTCCACGAGAGGTTCGACGAAGAGAGTTTCCATGGTGATGTTGAGAGTCCAAACTGATCATTTTCTTGCTTTGTGCCCCACACGGCATATTAAATTCAATCAACGCGTATCTACTTAGGAAATTCGAGGCTTGACTTTGTTGTTGACCTAGTAGGTCTTATATACATCTGTCTATTTATCTCTTTTGTGACAACAAATCCAATACTCAAGTATATCACTCATTATTCGTCAATTTTAAGATTTGAGAATTTGTATAGGTGCGGAATTAAAAGGCGTAGGAATGGATTAGTGAGTGGGCTCCGTCTCCCCATGGGCCCTGGTCTGTTGTTTTGTAAAAATCTGATTTGAGGCGGCCAGAAGGTTTGACACTTGTATACATATACACATAACCGTAGAGCATAATATACGAATAGCAGCATGCACTTTTTCTGCGAACTTCTTCAGATCACTTGTTCTTCGTAATCGACTTTCCTCTCTCTTTCCTTTTATATTGGGTTATAAGGAGGGTTTCCAAGTCTCCACCTCCATCTCCACACCTTACTCTCTCTCTCGTGTGACAGATGAAAAGAAAGAGCAAAATCCATTTCTGTCTGGTTTCTTGTTCCTATATACATACAAAATCGTCTCTTTCTACTATCATGGATACCTTCCCAATTCATCAATCCCTCTCATCTTTCCTCCTCATTGTGCTGCTCTTTTTTACTCCGGCTTCTTCCGCCCATGAACGTTTCCCTGACTGCTTCCCTATCCCATTTGATTGCGGTGACGTCCAACTCAACATTAGTTATCCCTTCTGGACAGAGGACACTCCGGAGAACTGCCGCTACCCAAACGAGCTGGAAATCAAATGCAATAGTACGGATAAATCCTCTGAGATTGTGATTCAATCGCGCCAGTACCATGTTATGAAGATCAATTACGAGAATCAGACAGCCACCATCGTTGATAAACGTTATTACTTAGCGAATGAGGGCAAGATTCCATGCCATGCTCCTTCCAGTAACACGAGTCTCGACTCCAATCTCTTTAATTACACTGAGGGAGATCTCGACCTTTCATTCCTCTACAACTGCCCTTTTCTTGTTCAAGACAACCCAGACTTCAAATTCTTCAATTGCTCCTCCTCCAATCACTACAGAGATTATGCCTATTTCACATTCCTACAGCACATCACAGGCCCCTTCATCAATTGCCACATGATAAAAATCCCGATCCACCGTATGAAAAAAGATCGGCTGATCTGGTTAAACCCAGAGGAGTTTTGGATTGGTAATGTTTTGGAAGGGGGGTTCGAGGTCTCGTGGTCTTTCACCCTATTTGACCATCTTTGCTTGGACTGCTTCGTATCCAATCGACAATGCCGTTCTAATGAAAGCTCTCCTAAAAAACGCGAGTGCTACTGCGATGGAACCTCGTTTCCTGACGAGTGTCCTCCACCTCCGTCTCCGGCTCCGGCTCCGGCTCCGCTTCCGGGTAAGCATATCGTCTCCTCTTCCCTTTTCTTAGTAATGACTTCCGTGTTGAAACAAATAAAACGGACCCGGCCTGATTTGCCTTCGAGTGGAGTGGGGGACCATTTTGCGTCTCAATACATGTGGAATTGCACTCTACTCTAAAACTCTACTCTCTAATTCCTGATTAACAAAGCATAATATAAATTAAGTGTGCTTTACCCCTTTTTATATGTACATTAAATATAAATATGCAGTAATCAAAGCATAATATATGTTACTCTAATTCCCAATTAACAAAGCAAATTATAAATTGTGTTTTACTATGTACATAAAATATGCAGTACATATCATATATAATTATGTCATTTATGTTCACGTGTTTCATAATTTATTTGATAATAGTCACATAAATGATTCAACTATTTCCCACATGTAGGACTAGGAATAGAAATTTGCTATATAATATTTTCTTCTTTAGGGTTCTCTCATCTAATTTTGTCCAGCTCATCATCTCCAACTTTCCTAATATTTTCCTCATTTATTACCAAAATGATTCTTGTTCCGTTGGAGTAACCTTTTTTTCACTTATTAAATTATCAAACGTCTCACAATAATTAGTTTGAAGTTCCTTACAGTCTTATATATTAATTAAGGAGGGCTTTGGACACAGTCAAGGAAGCCAAATCTAATTATTCGTTAGCTTAAGCCTAATCTTTAATCAATCAAAAAAATCCACTATAACAAGGAGAAACATAGAAATTTACTTACCATTGATCACTAAAATCCTCCATTAATATTATCTTCAATCCATGAGAGATACGATATCAAAATCAATGGGGAAGATGATAGAAAATCACAACAAAGCAATTTCATTGAAAATAAAAATAGCGTAAACAAGTCTTGGGTTTGGGTATCCAATTATAAATAAATTTTTTTTTACACTTTCAAATCAAACTCTAAATTTAATCTCATCCACTTATATATATATATATAGAGAGAGAGAGAGAGCAAGGCTCTCCTAAGTTCAAACTTAGAATAAGATAAGCTCAAGTGAGTGGTGTGGCCCACCTGGGGACCCACATGGGGATGGGTTTGGGGGGCGGGGATTTCAAGGACTCCCTGTGATCTTTCTCTCTATAAAAAATCAGCCCCAACTATAATTTATATCATCTCCATATGGGCCCAAAAGTTTAATGATCAACAGTCCATTTGAATCAATACATTGTCGATCCAATGGTCTCGTAAATTCAAATCTGACCGAAAGTTGGTAGACATGTATAATTTAGCAAGGTCATGTGTTTGGTCCATTTGGATGGACCAAAGGTGGGCCCCACAAGCATGAGCTTATAAGATTTTATCCTAAACTTGAACTTAGGAGAGGCTTGCTCATATATATATATATATATATGTATATATATAAACTGAAACTAGTTTCATATATAGCGTGAGCATGCTTCTTTGGATTATAGTTAAATAAAATGAGGAATGGCCCCACTGTGACCAGATTGTGCGCTCAAGCCAAAGCTCCTAAAGGGACTTTCTTTTAGTTTAAGGCCCGAATGGGATCCAAGTGTAGCCCAGATATTGAAAACTTGAGTAGCTCAAAATAAAATCCTCCTCCCTAATTATGGATATCCTGAAATTTTCCTGTCCAGTGCCCCCACACGGCATTTAAAACTCAACAACCACGTAGTTGCGTAGGAAATTTCAGACTTGACTTTGACGTTGACCTAGTCTTATATACATCATGAGCCCGGTATATATCTTTTGTGGAAACTAATCCACATTCAACAACTCATGTATACTGCTCTCTTGCTCTATATCAATCTGATTGAAGCTCCAAGGTTTAACGGTTACATATATATATATATATACACACACATTAACCGCAACATAACTTGACAGGTAGTGGCATTTGTATTGCATATATTCTTTGAAATGCCCCATAGTATTTTTTTTTCTGAAAGCTCCACGCCGGCCGCCCTTCTCTTTCTCTCGCATTGAATTTTCTCACCGTTTCCTTTCCTTCATATTGAATCATAAGTATCTAGTCTCATCTCCATCTTTCTCTCCCTTCTTGTTCCTATATTTCCAATATCAATTCTTTCTACCATCATGTATACCTTCCCAATTCATCAATCCCTCCCATCTTTTCTCATTGTGTTGCTCTTTTTTACGCCGGCTGCTTCTTCCACCGAGGAGGACAATCAACAATACAGTGACTGCTCTCCTTCCCCATATGATTGCGGGACCGTCAAACTCAACATCAGCTATCCCTTTTGGACACAGGGCCATCCGGAATACTGCGGCTACCCAAAGGAGTTTGGAATCACATGCAATAAAGAGTGACAATTCCTCTGAGATTGACATTCAATCGCGCAAGTACCATGTTATGCAGATCAAATATGAGTATCAGACAACAACTATCCCTGATAAAGCTTACTTTGCCAATGCGGGCAATACTTTATGCCTTCGTCCTTCCAGTAACACTAGTGTGGACTTGAATCTCTTTAATTACACTCAGAGAGATCTCAACCTCTCATTCATCTACAACTGCCCTCTTCTTCCACGAAACAACGAGCCATACTTCAATTTCTTCAATTGCTACTCCGATCCTTCATCAAGCAATTACACCTACTTCACACTCTTGCCGGATATCACAGAACTTTTCACAGATTGCCAAGTGATAAAAATCCCAATCCTCGAAAAAAACAGAGAGGAGTTGGGAGGCATGAACACTAGGTTTTGGGGCCTGGAATGATATTTTGAAAGAGGGCTTCGAGGTGACATGGTCTTTGATTGACCCTGACCATCAATGTTGGGACTGAGTCAAATCCAACGGCCACTGCGGTTTAAATCAAACCTCTCATCATGAATTTGCTTGCTACTGCAATGGAATTCGGCATCCTGAAACGTGCCCTCTTCCTGGTAAGCATCTCGTCTCTTCCTGGTTCCTCCTCCTCTTCTTCCCTTTTCTTTTATCATATCAAAGACTTCTTATTTGCCTATGGTCGATGGTGCCTGATTACTCCCCAAATTCAAAGACTTTTTAAAATATTTATTATTAAAAAAAAAAGGTAAAGAGAAGAAGGATATTAGAAAGGAAGTAGGTACTTTTTTTAAGTCAAAAGGAGGTTTTAGTAAAAGCCTAAAATGTGGTAGGCTTTTGGAGTTTGTGGAGATCGCGCAAAAGTACAGGTGGCTCTTTAAAAAAAATATATATTCTATATATAATTCAACCGTGGGCACAAGAAGGATGGGGTTTTGTCCCAAAATAGACTGATCAAACTTCAAAGCCGGTTCCATTCTGCCTGATGAATTATATTAGCCAATCTTTTCTTTTTTTTCGTTTTTGTTTAGGTCTTTTTGTTTGCGTTTGAAAAACAAGGTTGAATATTTTATAAATGTGGATTCTTTCGTCTTCTTTTTTTTCGCTTGAAATGTTTTGTCAATGAAAAATAAAATCCTGTTATTAGACAATCGAGGTCGTCAGTCTTAAATTTCTTTTGCTAATCATTCATATGGGTCGGCCTTGGACTTCTTTACCAATAAGATTGTCTGGCAGATTTGTCAATTTCAGACACCCACTTGCCATCTTAAGCCTAAAATTCTTTTGAAGGGTGGTATTATGTGATTCACCTTAAAACCTATAAGCCTAAATCCTACAACATTCGTCATTGCATTGTTACCCCAATGGCATAGGCATTCCAATTTCACAGCAGTCAGAGTTCAACTTCAAGCCCCCTAGTTGATTGACTTAGGGCACGTTTGGGAACGGTCAGAGGGTAGGATTCCTCGCCCAAAATCCATGATCGCGCGGATTTTTATGTTTGGTTCAGCATGGATTTCACTAAGATGGACTGAAGACTTCTTCTCTTCTGAATATTTCAAGAGTCTCACCTCCCCCCTTAGGATCCGTGGAATCATCCCCATCAAGGATTTGCGGAGCTACAGTGTTCCTGGATGGTAATATAGGGCAGACCGGTTTTTACGTTTTTTTGGTTTTTATGGGCCCCACAATCAAGATCTGAACCGATGATTGTGTTAATAAGGTCCATAACGGCTATGTCCCAAAATTTCAACCGTTGATTCATCTTAGATCTTGAGATATTTGCAAAACCGTGAGGAACAGTGACGATAAGTTATGGACAGTTACAGTAAGTGTAATGTAGCCCTAATAAGTTTTTGCTTTGGGAATGTACCTTTTAGATTCCCTAATCAAGATCCAAACCGTTAGTCATCTTTAAAAACTCCAAAACGGTCACCTCACCAAATATCAGCCGTTAATTCATCTTATATCTCCAGATATGTGCCAAAACGTCTTACTGTGCATACTATTATTGAAAACAGTCCGTGTTTTCTCATTTCTGGGTTTATGTGGGGTCCACGATCAAGATCCAAACCGGTCATTAGTTCTAGAAGGTCGAACACGGCAAGGTGACCAAATAGCATCCGTTGATTCCTCTTATATCTCGAGATATGTGCCAAAACATCTCACTATTTATACTAATTTTAAAAAAGGGCAAAAAAAAAAACAGTCACTTTTTCCAAATCTTATGGTTCATGTGGGGTCCAAAATCATTATCAAAACCAGTCATTAGTTCGGGACGGTAAAACACGGTAAGGTGACCAAATTTCAACCGTTGATCCTTACTGTATCTTGAGATATTTGTAAAAACATCAATTGGATCATACATTCTACAGATTGTAGGAATCCTCCCTCCATCCAAACATGGAACTTTCATTGGGAATCCTACTTGAGGATTGTGGCTTTCTTTGGAGGTGGAAAGAATCCTCTGAATAAAGGATTTCCACCCCTAGCATGTACCGTTGCCAAACGTGCCTTTAGTTTTTTACCTTCATGGAAAATCAACCTTACCAAACATAGAAATATTTCATAATGCGGAAAAGCATTTCTGCTTACCATTTTTTTTTTTTCTTTTCTTTTTTTTAAAACCATATGCACAGTACACAAACATACCCTTAATTGTTGATTTTGTTCTTAAGCATTTTTGAACGATTAAGTTACTACTCTGCTCCATGTGAAATTACACTGCTGGCATGCACTAGGAGGTATGTAATCTTAATGGCTTAGATCAATTAAAAGAACGACCCTCGTCCGTTAAATGATTAGACCAAGTCTTTTTCTTTAAATTTTTTTTTCAAGTCTTTCATGACTTGATCCAAGCTAAATAAGCCCCTAAAGGCATAAATCAAAAAATACAAGTTGCTAAAATGTAAATCCAAAACTATTTTTGTGCTTCTGGTGTTTATAAATGTAAACCAATGGCATGTGTATGTCGGCTCTCACAGTGTTGGCAAATGTGGGCCCCTCGCTGATCCTCTGATCAGTTTTCTCCCTCCATACTGATTTCAGTGGGACCCACCTACTGAACATATCATGTAGAAGGTACCCCATTCTAAAGTGAATGCACTGTCGACCCAACTTTATGTAATTCTTTATTCTTTATTTTGAAAATGTGGACTATGCGCACTAAATTTTATCCCTCGACAGGGTTGCACAAGTGCTGGGCCCGCCCATATTGATGAAATTTATATTGTAATTGGGCCATGTGCTGAGCCAGAGCCTAACATTTCGACCTGATAGGTAAATAGACTGGACCTGAGCCTGTATTTATCTAATGGCCCATCCACAAGGCAGAGTCTGGCACGACAAGTTCATCGCAGATGGGCTCAGTATATCCTTTACCAAATTTGGAATTAGTTTTTGAGGCCCATGAACATGAGCTCAGCCTAGTATCAGCTTAGACTAGCGTTAGCCCCATCCGGCCTAGCCCATGTGCAACCCTACCTACCATCTCAGGATCCCGCCTCTAGTTTAGTTTGTGGACAGTTAGTCCTAGAGCCCCCATGGATATATATATGGATATATTATGGGGGAGCTACTCTCATAAATATATTTCTTCAAAATTTACTGTTTTAGTAGAATTGACAGGATATTTTTAAATAGGGGTTTTTCCTGGCCCTTGGTTATTACTGTGATACTGTTGTGGAGAATTAATTTTTAAATAACAAAATTAATGAGTTATTCTAAAAGTATATAAAATTCTGTTAAAAAGGGTCTTTGTAATATTTTTCCTTTTTCCATTTTTATTCTGACATTGTTGTGCCTTTTTTTTTAATAATATTTCCATTTTCCTTTTTTGACAATTTGGCCTTCTTGAATCTTGACAGTGAAAATGGATGGGGGGTTGCAATGGTCTTTTGTGACATAAAATTGTACCTTTTTTTTATTTGGGTCTTTCCTATGGTGAGGAGGTGGTGGGTACAAAGGTCATTCTCTCAATAAAATTGTCATTTTCATTTGGAAGTCTCGTTTAGAAAATGGCACTTGGGTCGCCATGAAGTGGAGAGACAAGGAAGACTTGGCTCAGTTTTCTTGCCGATAATAATTCAATTGTACACATTCGGCGGGAAAATTCTCACCCAATCGTATATGTTCCAGTTCTCAACTTTCTAAAGTAGACAGGAAAGTCGAAACAGTTGAGACGTCGAGAAAATGCATGAGAAAACTTGAACTATTTAAAATAAAATCTCTTAACGAGTTGGACCCACTTTAAAATTAATTTTTTTTTTTTTTAAATATAATCAGTGAACAATGTTGGAGATTATTTTATGCCTAAGAAGCTCTTTCTTCAATAGTCAATGCCTCGTCGCGTACGTAAAGCAATGCTTCCTCCACAAACCAACGGGAGAGAGAGAGGGTGGGGGGTGGTCCAAGTCAGGACTCGGTAAAGCTAATCCACTCAATTCAACTCGACTCATCAACGACTGATTGAGTCTTGTTCTCCCCAGTGAGTCTCTTTTTCCGAACTTGGTGATGAGTGATGGGTAGGGCCTCATGAAATCCGAAGTGGACTCCACATCAAGCACCGTCCAGTCAGATCATTACGATGGCTGGTTGACCCCAACCCTCACGAGGATACAAGAAGGGCGTTTCCACTTGATCGACGAAAAACACACCCCAAGCCAAGGGCCCAAACACAGCTAATGCTAGTCAAACAAAGGAACAATGCCGCCTCCAATGAAAATAAAATCAAAACATCTTTATCTTCTCATCTCCATTTAATATAACGCCTGCTATTTGTCCATTTGAAAGCTTCCCCTTCTTCCAACATTTTCTCCCTTTGATTTCCTTCCAAATGAATCACAACCTGTTACAGTTGAAAAGGCTCGAATTCTCCTACTTGCTTTTGTTCTACTTCTTCATCTTCTTTCTTCTCTTAGCAGAACCAGTTCTTTCTGATGACAAATTATTCACAACTTGCGTTCCTGAAAGATGTGACGATGGAAAGGGCCCAAACATTAGCTACCCCTTTTGGATCCCTGGCAAACACCCATCGCACTGTGGCTATCCGGGCTTCCAACTCACCTGCGACAACCAACAACAACCGATCCTTAAGCTTCTGGCCTCCGAATACATCATCCGATATATCAATTATGAAAGCCAATCCTTTTCCGTCGTCGACAAAAGATTGGTTGATAATGCTTATTGCCCACATCCTGTTTCTACTCTCACCCTCAATCATTCTATTTTCCATATTGGTGAATCCAATCTCAACTTCTTATTCTTTTACAATTGCACCCAAGAATTAGTACCCCAATATCAACCAATTCCTTGCATCTCCAACGAGACACATCACTCTTTTGCAAGGTTGAATTTTACTGGGAGCTTGATGAATTCCTCGAATCTCCCAAAGAAATGCGTATCTTATGTCTCTGTACCTGTTATGATGGATTCCAAACCCCATGAGAGTTACCTGGTGTGGCTACGTAGGGGATTTCTTCTCGGCTGGACTGCTCCCAGTTGCAGCAAGTGCTTGGAAAGCGGAGGTCAGTGCGGATACTTAGAGAAGGAGAACGATTTCGGGTGCTTCTGTCGCCATCGACCCCATTGAGTATCATATACAGATACTATTGACATGCGACTTATCCCAAAATCAATTGGTGATAGAAAACGGTGCAACAATAGTTTTGAGGGTGAGGACTCGACCAAAATTAATTACCGCTTAGGAGCGAGGGTATATTGTTGACTTCAACAATCTCTCCCTAAACTGCGACTCCTGCTTGCGAACTAGCAAAACGCGTGTCCCGTGACTTGAGCACTTGATCTGCTCTAATACGACTTGTAAGGATCTTATATCCCATTGAGCTGTCACTTATCTCAAAACCAATTTATACCCCACTGAGCTGCAATTTATCCCAAAACCAATTGGTGATAGGAAATGGTTGAGGGCGAGGGCTTGACCATAATTATGACCGTTAAGGAGCAAGGGTGGATGTTCACCTCAATGTTCTCTGATAGCACTGGTATTGTTTTTTCTTCTTGCCCTATTTTTTTGGTAATTTGGTAGAAAATTCATTCGGTAAGGCCACCAAAAATGACGGTGGTAGTGAATTCAGCTTCTCTCTCCAGTAGTGAAATTATTATTTGCTGCTGGGCAATCGTCCTATTAGTCCTACCACTTTAGCTTTTTTTAGTTCCAATCTTCCAAGATGATCAGAAAGCCGGATTTTTTTTTTTCTTTCTTTTTATTTTTTTTATAGATCCACCTTTTGGAGTCACCTATTCTACTACAAGTTTGAAGGTTTTGTTTGGTGGTTGCTTTATTGCCATACAAAAGTCATCGCCACTCAAAAATTTTAACCCACCCACACAAAGGCGTTTTTGTTACCGTTTCTGAATCGCAAGTGGACCCATATGGATCGAAGAGGGACCTCTTGACTCTGCTGGCTGTTGGATTTGGACTCGGATGGGGACTTACCCGTGAATGCGAGGAGCGTTACGAGAAGAAAGGAGGCACGTGCAGTCTCAATGAAAGTAATAGAGACTTCATTTGTCTTGGTGAACGAGGTAGAAATTGGCTTCAGTTGTCTATGTTTCTGATTAGGATTCGTGTTTCTTATTTTTCACATCTCTCACCCTGTTTCACTATTTGCTCCACGTGAGTCTTGTCCCAATGATTCTCTCTAACAAGATTTTGTTGTCATTCTTGTTTCTTTCATGTTGGTTCTGAACTTATACTGAATGACACAAAACTAAGAAAGAAGAAATAGGTTCAGTTTTCAGATTTCAAACTGCCTCTTTTTCCTATTTTCCTTTTTGACCTAGTAAATAAAAATAATCTAATAAAATGAGATACCATGTATTAGAACCAATTTGTTGTGTTTGATGTTGTGTTTGTGAATGCGAGACAAACCTGGTGCAATCATCTGTATCAAAAGCATTATTGAATTTGAGACTTACGATTAATCTAGAGAGTAGCCAATAGAAGTATTAGCTAGCTCGAGAACTACTCTGGTTAGAAGAGCTATGGTGGTGATGCTGTTTGCTACATTTTTTACTGCTGATGCTGATGTTTGTTGCTTCTAATGCTGCTGAAGTTCATGATTCTGTTAATTTTTCATTAGTGGTGGTGGTATTGACCTCAGAATTTGGATCTCTACTGCTAGGATCAGGCGCAATTCATTCAATTTAGTGGACTGAAATACTCATCTTCGTTGTATTTGCTCTTACTCAACAGATTCTTGCTCTATATCAATGCATACAAAATCAAATCCCTTCTTTATTTGCTTGTCGTCATTTCACTAAATCTAGAAAAAGAAGGGTAATACTTATTATGGGGGTTAAAGGGTGGATCTTTATTGATAGTAGGAGTTTTCAATGGTGAAATGGATCTTAGCAGTTTGCATCTCAGTTCTCGTCAACTTATTTTAATTGACCAAAGTCTTTGGTCTGTTTCACATAATTTCATCTTAGAATATTCTATCCTGTTCTTGATTATTTATAAGCCTACCTAGAAATATGGGACAAACTCCACTTTGCACTAAGGCTGCCAGAAGGTCCAAACTAAGCATACAGTGAGCTCCACCTTCCTGCTCTTTTACTTGTCATTGTGCATTTGTCCTTCCCTTGATTCCTACAGAAATAACAACCCAACAAATGCCTTGGATGAAACGCTTTTTCTTCTTGATAGATAGCAGACATACAGAGTTCAACAGTTCAATGGCCGCATAAACAATAATGGGGTTAGACTTTTGTAAATTTATGGTAATGATTCTCCAACTAGTTAGATCTTTGAGCCATAGCTTGTCCTTCATGATCATGTACAGGTGTCACGTACACAATCACAGTCAACAATATCAAAAGGGCAAAACTGTGTACCCAATTGTCAAGTCCTCAAGTCAAAGTCAGTCACCTTTTCAAAAAAAAAAAAAAAAAGAAAAATTTTTATGAAGCTTGTCCTTATGCCTACCTAAATATCTCTTTTGAACATGGCCATTATGCTACACCCCAAGTATTTCTCAGAGTTGCTCAATTACACACATTCAAATGGTTATGATCTCTGCCATACATACAGAGCAATCTTCTACATCTGACTCGTCCATACAACTGGTCAGTCTTTCTGTTTCCCATGCGTGGCAGATCATTGTGAACCGGTGGATGTCAACCTATTTTGTCTTTCTTTGGTGCAAGATCTTCCTTGAGACAGGATGAAGTTCCTTAATGCTGCAACTAGACCTTAAGTGGAGGCCTATCCATTCCAAGGAGCTGCCGCCACAGATTTCATATGTTCACGCTTCTTTGTTGTTGATGATGATCTGACTTTTGGTATTATGATAGGGATCAACTTTCATTTCTACTGTTTTTCAAGGAAAGTGTTGAACTGAACTGAACTGAACATCATGCTTATGTGAAATACTTTTTATTTTTCTGAACCTAGACTTTCAGTTATAGTGGTTTTAATGTTTCAGATTATGCTTCTAGAATATTTTTAATAAGCAAAGCAGTCAGATCTTAGTCTTCAAAATGACGATTTATCTCATCATTCTCCCCTCGTTGTTGTTACTTTTCTTTACTGAGCCCACTTAACATAATGCATTTGCTGGTGGTGGTAAATATGAAAGAAAAGCCATCACAGGTATTATATATAGGGAAAAAGATCTCTTGTGCACGGTTCGCATACAAACCGTGCACGGGGACGGTGAGAGAGGCAGGCCCCACTTATTAATGTTCATTGCAATGGCTTCTGCGCACAGTTCGCATGTGAATATTTATCTTATATATAGTTTTATTGTTGTTATTATTATTTGCTGAACCAGCTTACCTAATGCTTTTGCAGGTAAAGGAAAGAAACACGCTATTATTATAGGTATTATGCTTTTCAAGCTTTTTGTTTCCTTTGAGTACTACCAAGTTGATATTTGTATGTAGATGATTGAATCATACTGGAGATGCGAGGGCGGAATACGTGTGTCGTTCAGACTGTTCATCAACTGAACAATAGCAAGCATTCCTAGCCTAGAAAATGAGGCTGGTCAGCTCATCAAGTGAGCCACATGTGCAATAAAAATTATGTGGACAGTAAGGCACAACAATCCACATTTATTTTTGGTGCTTTCAGTGAGTTGACCACCTATTTTTTTGGGCTGTGGCAAGTTGAAATGGGGGTAATTTGATGAACAACACAGATCTCACATACATGTATCCTCGTTTAGGCACTCTTTTCATTTCTCGTGTCTAATTTTGACATTATGAAGGACTAATTGCCAATCGATCCATGTGTTCAAAATGCCCGCCACTCATGAACACCTAGTGTCGATACCATAGCCCAAAAGGAGAGACCATTCTATTTAGCAGGTGGATCCACATGTGCAGATTGGCTCTTGTATATATGATTCAAGGGCAGACTGCAGTTGTGACTTGTGCCTTCATTTGGATGGGTCAATGGGGAGGAGCATATAGGCATGGCAAATCTCTTTTGTATTTTGCAAAGCAGAGGGGTGTGCGGCGTGTGCCTAGATCAAAATGTTATTAAAGAATCTACTACGAGTGTGTAGTCAGTCAAACTAAACTATACATTTGATATATCCGGTCTCAGATGGCCTGTAGTTCCAGAATCACCATTTTGGTGGCCCTAGCCTCCCAGCAGACTATTTTCCATTTGTCTGCATACTGGACTGCCAAGATTGCCAGGTTCCTGAGCCATGCACTGTGGGAAAATGGGATGAAGTTTCCTGAATTACAAAATTATGGTGGTCACTAACCAAACTGCTACATAATTTGGGTGGTTGAGCACGTAACAGTATGCATTCTACACAGACTGAGCACATTTTCTTTGTCATCTTTCTCCACTTTCAGGTGCAGTTGTAGGAGGAGTAGGGTCTTTCCTATTATGCCTTGTCGCTTGCATCTTCTTGTGTTACCGCAAAAAGTGCTTCCCTTTAACCTCTTCCAAGCTGCTCTCTCGTGCCATCTCTTTAAACCCATATCTTAAATCAGACCTTGAGAAGAGCAATAGCTTGTTGGGTACCCAATTCTTCGACTACAAAGAGCTGGAAGAAGCTACCAACAACTTTGACCCCTCTAAAGAACTTGGACATGGAGGCTTTGGCGTGGTCTACCATGGTAAGCTCATTTGGGTTTTGTTTCTTTTCATGATGTAACATCTGTTCCTCTGAAGAAAATTTAGGAACTACATTTCAGAAATCGACTTTGTACATTTTCACTGACAGAAACGTCATTTATAGAAGAGTGGAAGAGATAAAGTAAACTTAATCCAAGCAGAAATCTAATTCAAACCTAAATGCACAACTTAACACATCTAACACCCTCACCCTTCACCCACCCCTCTTCCTCCTTCAAATCCCTTCTGCACTTGTTAGTTAAAGGACTGTTCCCAAGGAGAATGCATTTACAGTAGAAGCATCTCATTTTAGAAGTAAGCATTATGCCAATGTTGCCAAGTGATGATATCACTCAAAAAGAGTGAGTGAGATGTTTATTATGCGAAACTATTCTTCCAAATTCCTAATGAGGCGTAAAACAGATATAGCTAACTGCCGTTACAGAACGGAACGCGTTAGTTTGCTTCTATTGGGGTACAATGCTCATGTACCTAGTTGCTCTATTTTCTTTTTGTGTTTTCCTCTTTCTTTTATGTTCTTTATTACCTCTCCCTTTTTTGTTTTCCTTTTCTGTAATCAAAGAAGATTAATTAAGTTTCAGTTGCCCTTTAAAAAAAAAAAAAAAAGAATGCTAGAAAGACTGATATTGCGAGTGTTTGGAACTTCTCTAGAGTTTCTGGATGGTTGCACGATCTACTGGTAATTCTGATGACGGCAATTTTGAAAACCTTATTCCTTCACAGCTCATTGTCTTTTTAGAATTTTACTTCAGTGGGTGCAATTACTTAAAAACATAATTCTCTCTCTTTCATACCATTTTCTAAGATATTCGATTTCAACAGGTAAGCTGAGCGATGGGCGTAATGTTGCAGTCAAGCGATTGTACGAGAACAGTTGCAGACGTGTTGAACAATTCAAGAATGAAATCAAAATTCTTTCTCGCTTGCGCCATCAGAACCTTGTCACATTGTATGGATGCAGCTCACGCCACAGCCGGGAGCTCCTCCTTGTGTATGAGTTCATCCCCAATGGCACTGTGGCCGACCATCTCCATGGCGACCATGCCAAACCCGGTGCTTTCACATGGCCTACCCGAATGGGCATTGCTATAGAAACTGCAGATGCACTCAAATACCTCCATGCTGTCGATATTATACACCGTGATGTCAAAACTAACAACATTCTGCTCGACAACAATTTCCATGTTAAAGTTGCAGATTTTGGCCTGTCACGTTTGTTCCCCACTGATGTCACACATGTTTCAACTGCTCCACAAGGGACACCCGGCTATGTCGACCCTGACTATCGCCGTTGCTACCAGCTTACTAACAAGAGTGATGTATATAGCTTCGGTGTGGTCTTGATCGAGCTTATATCATCAAAGCCCGCTGTGGACATCAGTAGGCATCGGCATGAGATCAACTTAGCTAGCATGGCTATTAGCAAGATCGTTAATTCTGAGCTCAACGAGCTGGTGGACCCCACTCTTGGGTTTGAATCAGATCATAGGGTTAGGACAATGATTACCTTGGTGGCTGGGTTGGCTTTTAGGTGTTTGCAAGATGATAAGGAGAATAGGCCTTCAATGGAGGAGGTTTTTGAGTCGTTAAGAGGAATTGTGAGTGAGGAATACAATGTGGAGAAGGTAGAGGAGGTGAATACACCAGCGGACGATGAAGTAATGTTGAAGAAAATGCCACCATTGTCACCAGATGCTGTTACTGATGCATGGGAAAGCAGGACTACCACTACTAATACCAGTGGGTGATGTATATTTTTGTAGCTCTTATCTATTTTATCTTGTTTCCTTTTTTATATTTTGTAGGGAGGTTGAGAAGACCATTACAGATGTTAATTCAGCAATGATAGTAGTTAATGTTGATGTACTGATCATTTATCATCATAAGAACAGGGAGGCATTTGTAGCTCACCAGTATAGTCTTGCAAGTTTTCTTTGAATTGTGATGTGACATTTTGCTCTGTTTCTAGTGTATACTAGCAAGGTTTTCTGCTACTGGATAAATTCCTCAAAAATTTGTCCTCCCTATTAGTTCTAATGTTTAATCCCCTCATAAAATTATCATTTACACTGCACTATACTCTACAATACATAATTACCATGCCATATCTTGGAATAACAAGAATCATTAAAATAACACTATCTTTTTCTAACCTTAGTATAAAAACTAATTACTTCTTCTCCATCATTTTACATCCACCATGTCGCCTCTACATAGTCCAACAATGGGTCCTATTAACAAGTTTATGTTGTGTAACTAACTACACAGATGAATGAGGAAAACAAAGCGTCCCCTGTATCAAAGAACGTCAGTTCTTCATAGATGAAAACTAGAAGACTAAAGGGCTTGCTTGTTTTCATGGAATTGAATTCCTAGGGATTCTAAGAAATATACAACTAAAAGTATGGCTAAAATTGAAGAAACAAAGATAAAGATCCATAAATGGTTATAAAATTATCTCTCTTTCAGTGGAAGATGAATACCCAACCATCACCCTTGTAAATTAAATCTTCGAAAACTTTGGGTCCCATCCACATTTTCACCATATAATTTACCTTCACCACTCACCTTTTTAATAGTCTTTTCTTTCAAGATTTCTTAGGAACACAACTCCATGCAAACAAACGGGCCTTTACAACAATTAAATCCCAGTAATGAATGGCAGAGATCTTAGCACCGGTATTTCGAGTTATCCATGATGCACCTGACCTTCATATTGCCAGTATGATCACTAATCCAAGGGCAAGGGCCCAATTGTATGAATTGAAAGTTGAAACCCTTTGCTGGCCTCACATTGTGAATTTACCATTTAATCTTTTCATTTTGTGTTCATATCCTTGCCTATAGTTTTTGGTTTGTTAGACACTCTTGAGTGTTCTCTATTTATATATAAATTATAATCCTCTGGTTTTAGCTTAAAAAAAAACGCCACTTAATGGATGCATGCATAAGTTTATAATTTATATGATCATTTTATAGTTAGTTACAACTTTGCCATGTGCCAGCCATGACAGGATTAAATTAAATTTAAGGCCTGCACCTTTTCTTTTCTTTTTTTTATTTTTATTTTTATTTTGGTAGAAGCTCTAAGACCTGCACTTCCAGGCCTAAAAGTCAAGCCTGTATAGTATGAGAGGAATGCCTAGGATTTAATTTCATAACACATACCTGGTTCAAACCATTAGTCTTTGCTACACTCATTCATATAACAATCTTTTTTATTATATATGCCAGGTGATCTGAACCTTTTCTTCTAGTCCACACCCTATGTAGTCTATGCGGTGCAGAATGCGGACCTGCATCAATAATCCCCATAAAGATCCATTGGGTTCAAGATTATAGCTGCATACAAGACCAGGCTGGGCCTCAGCTCTGCAAGGGGTTCATTTTCTAACATCCTCTTTTCACCCTAAATCATCAAATGGATATATTTTCTCAGTTCTTTTCATAGAATTTTAATGAATGAATCAGCATTTTTGTGCCAAGAAATGTAAGTCGAGCAACCTCTACTTTCTCCACCTTTTCTCCTCATCCAAACTATCCCTAAAGGCACAGAGGCACTGCAAATTTTGAAAGGATTTTGCCCAATCTGTTGTGGATTTTTTTTTTTTTTTTTTTTTTTTTGAAAGTTGGAATCTGTAGTACATTATCAGTATTTCGTGCAGTAGCTACTACTGCAACCATTTTTTCTTGCTGGGTGCAAACAGTTTAACTTATAATCAGCAGGTGAGGATCTTTTAGGCTATATGAACTAATACAAACCAGTTTTGGATGGTTTATATTATTGTTCTCTTCATAAATTTACATATTTTAGGAAACTTCTTATAATTAACCAATTTGTTCAGTAAATTAAATAAACAGATAACAAAACTTTACATGTTATTTTTATTTATTCAAAATCAAATATTTATATGTCATTTTTAATATTTTTAGTGAATGTTATAAGCTTGTGCATTGCACATGCTTTGCCGCTAGTATTAACCATTTCCAGAACCTTAAAAAAAAAAAAAAAAAAAATCACTGTTCAACTCATCATTCTAAAAGTCAATTCTTCATCGGGTACGTAAAGCAATGCTTCCTCCACAAAACAACGTGAGAGAGGCTGTTTTAGTCTGGACTCGGTAAAGCCTATCCACTCAATTCAATTCGACTCATCAAGAAACTGATTGAGTCTTGTTCTCCCCAGTGAGTCTTTTTCCGAACTTGGTGATGAGTGATGAGTAGGGCCCTCATGAAATCCAAAGTGGACTCCACATCAAGCACCGTCCAGTCAGATCATTATGATGGCTGGTTGAACCCAACCCTCCAAGGAAAAAAGAAGCGTCTTTCCACTTCACCGGCGAAAAATAGACGCAAGGGCCCAAGCCCAGCCAGTGCCAGTCAAACGAAAAATGCCGCCTCCAATCAAAATAAAAGAGAAAAATCTAAAAATATAGTTATTTATCCCAAAAGGTCCTCGCGAATTGTGTAGTATTAATAAGGTCCTCTTGCCAATTTTTTATATTTTTTTATACTTTTTTATGAGCAACGATAATGTTACATGGACGACGCTAGGGTCGCTCGTCAGAATATCTTCTAATGTTTTATTATTCTTCTCTTCCTCCTATTTCTTCACATGATATTTGCAAAGAGGAAATATTAGATTATGCAATTAATATGTACATACGCTTCATTCTTGTGTTATTTGTGGAACAAATTCCATTTGTCCAATTATATGACCATCTTTCATGCCATCTAATCCAGTGTCACTAAATCGACTGGTATGTGTTGTGCCGGTAGGTCACTTTCGATGCATATGTTGGGTGTGCCGCCGGACAGTTTTTTAGAAATACTGCCTGAATTATAAAAAAAATAGATTTGAACGTGCAATAGGAAAATACGAAATATTTTGAAGGACTTACATGCACGCTCAGTTGGAATAAATTAAATATTAACACGTGCATCGTACGGGCCTTAATGCTAGTCTATTGGAAATCCAAACCAATCAAAACAAAAACTCTCCTCATTATATTGGTTTTAGATAAAATTTACTTGAAAAAACAAAAAGAAATTGTATAAATAAAAAATTATATAATTAATTTTATTGTGTTCATTAAAGTAAAATCTTGACCTGATGTCTCCCTCCCAAATCTTTGACAATCACATTTAGATACGTGAAGGAGATATACCACCCATGTTCACGCAGCATCCACAAAAGTACGTAAATAGTGCAGAGATTTTTGAATTGATGGGATGTGTATGTATGTTTGGAATCTTTTCTCTTTAAAGTTGAATGTTGGTTGGAAATAAAAACTTCAACTCTGGCCTTATGAGAAGCCACATCAGTTTCTTGGGGCCTATTTGTAAATGTGCCCTTCTAAGAACACATGATATTTGCCTTTTCAATAAACTGTGTCTGTTGGGCTACATATGTGCATTTTCAATAAAATGTGTCTCTTGGTTTACATATTTGCCTTTTCAATAAAATGTCTCTCTTGGGCTCATTGGTATGGATGTTACCCAATTCAAAGGGATGCCTTCCAACTCTATAAATTAAGGTTATTTTCAAAGTTTTGATAAAGTATTCACAATGAACAGAAATGCATACGAATTCCTTATTTTTAAGATGAAACATGTATGCTGACGTGGATTAAAGGAAGAAAGGTTGGGTTTTCTTTTTTTTTTCTTTTTTTTGGTTGTTGATTTGAATTTTTTTATTACTTTATTATAAATAGATTTACATGAAAGGGATATTAGTTTTAATATATTATTGAGGTCGCATGAGACTTAACTTGTGCATCACACAGGGGGTTCATGCTAGTACATATAAATTTTAGGACAAATGAGTTGAGGATATGAGTTCACATGTGAGGGATAAAAAGTAAAATCATAGCGGAAACCTTGACTATCATAGAATTTGAATTACAAAGGCTATAGTTAGGTATTTATTTTCCACATTCCTTTAATTTATTTTTCCTTGGAGGAGAGATAATTTGATGGTCATCTTTGAAATTTCATATTTAATACTTCAATTTTAATCAATTCTTAGAAATGAAATTCTTGTCATTCTTATGTATTCAATAAAATGAAACAAACAGGCAGCATGGTGTATAACTATAAAGAAATGAATTCTAGCCTCATCTAGGATTCTCTAGGCAAAATCCCACGCACTCACCACCTAGGCCCAATTTTTAATCAAACAATTCAAGTTAAACCCACAAGGGCTGAGTCTCTGTGCCCACAACCATGGAAGAGGGTTACACGCGCGGGAAAGGTTCGCCCACACACATGAAAAGAGGGCAGAGCATACCAAGGATTGGAATTTATTTTTTTTTTTGGAACCTTGGGCATCTATATGAGAACCAACTAAGCAATCCCTCGTCCTCAAACTCTCTCTTATTACACAGTATGCCAAAATCAACTCACTCGGAGTGGGTGTCCAATCTTGCTTTAACTCCCGAAACTGCCAACTGGTTCAACAAATAAATTATTGTCTATATTTTTCTATCAAATCCTGGAATAGAATTAGAGATCCCTCAAAGGGTCGTATATATTGGCTTCGACGTTATAATATTTTGAAAATCATTGATAAAATTAAGAAAATAAAAAAATATCCACTTGATGGATAACATATATAAAAAAACACAATTTGACCATCTGAATAATTAATAACTGAAAAAAAGTTAGAATTTAATTTTTTTTTCTAATGTAGTTCTAAAACTTAACTCACCAAAGTGGGTCCAAAGTTCAGTGAGTCAATTAAACAATTTGGCAGACCGAATCAGACTCATTCCGGCATATTCCCTCCAAGTCAAGTCGATTTGTAAGTCAAGTCAAGTCAAGTCAAGATTTTGATCTATCATTCTTAGCGCGCATTTGACTGGAAAAAGAAAAAAGTGTACCTAGTATACATCACATTAGAAAGAAAAAAGAGGAAACTGATGACAAAGAAGTTAAATAATGGTAAATTTGTCCCTATTAAGAATAAGACTCTTCACAATCGATTTGTCAACACAATGACATCTGTAGTTGATCCTGGGCATCAGGTATATTATTATAACTGCATCCAACCTACATGATCATGTGGCCAACTCTTTAGTTGATTACTTGATGTCGCTTAACTCACAATATAATAAGATTGTTGCCCAGATTATAGGAGTCGTAAAATTTAAAAAAATAATAATTAAAAGGCCTGCAGCCAAAGCAAGTGCGGCTTGCTTCGATTCTCCTGTGAGAGTTGTTAAATACACACAATTTTTCTTTCCACACGCGGCTTCTCTTTACACAATTACCAAAAATACTTTCTACCAACTCATATTTCCTAATCTACCCTAACCTCTATACTCACAGCTTCTCTCTAAACCCCCCTTCTCCAAACAACTCTTCTCCCTTTCCCTCCCCGCTCTCCCTCCTTACCATCAAAAAAGGAAAAAAAGTCAAAACCTTTGCTTGTAGGTGATTTTTTCACAAAATGGGTGAGTGGTACCCAACATATGATACAGCCTACTTACTCAGGCATCAATCCCTAGATGGTTGTATGAGATGAGATGAGACACCCTCGTGTTTCTCAATTGATAGCATGGTTTATTTATGCCCTTTTTATGGCCTACGGTTAAAAAAAAAAAAGAATTTAAAATAACATCAAAAAATTAATAAGAAATAATGAATATTCGTAAGCCAAAGCAAAATATAAAGGTGGTCATAGAGTTTCAAAATTCACAAGACATGATTTCCAATTGGATAAAGTAAATTTAAGAGCCTGCTCGAATTTGTTTCATGTTTGGACTATATAGTTAAATATAATGAGGAATTGTCCCTCTGGATACTGCTGGAGACATCTGAATCCTCTCCATCAAAGGATACGGAGAGTGTAGGAAACGCTAGTTAGATTCAGAGTTTAGATTCAAAATCCTCCTCATCACAACCTCTTAATTTTTCTCTTGGGAAAGTTTGATTTTTTCCACAGCGGAGGCTCCAATCCATGGGAGTTTCCGCGGTGATGAGACTCCAAGCCACCATTTTCCTCCTTTCTGCGCCCACCCGGCATATAAACATTCCATCACTTCGTAATCAGATGGCCCTCTCACGTACTATTGGTCAAGTAAATTTTTTTTTTTTTTTTCTGTTTTGGTAATTGGTCAAGATATTTTGGTTTTTTGGGAAATTGGTCAAGTTCTTATTGACCATGTAATTTGCGTAGAAGACTTCAGGCTAGACTTTGACGATGAAACTAATCTTATATTTTTATTAAAGGTTAATATTATATTAATGTACAACAATGTGCAGTGTAGTATCTTTGGAAGAAACTAATCTCATTGACGCTCCATGATTTACTAGTTTTTATTTAATTTTTTTCTTACACTCCAACCTAGGGGCTGGGACCCAATGGAACCCGTGAAAATTGGAAGAGGAAGTTTAAGTAATTTTCAATATTTCCTTGGGTGAAGTCAGAATTGTTCACCCCAAGGGCCTCAACAAATAGACGTGTGACATTATTAGATTCAAAAGGAGGCAAAAGGCGACAATACTACTTAAAACTCCACAGCTGGCCCCACAGCTGGCCCCTATCTCTCTAATCGAATTTCCTCTTCCTATCCTTTCCTTTATATTTATATTAGCAACAAACGCCCATGCTAAGTCCGTGCCCCAAATAAAATTTATTTAGAATATTTCATTTTTTCTAAAACACTATATATAACTTATATTTAAAAGTTAAATTAAAATCAAGAATACATTATAAAATTTATAGTATTTCATTATATTTACATTAAATATCTAGCACTTTTGTAAATAACAGAACTCAATAAAAACAATATCAATGCATTTTGAAAGACACAGATTTAGATTATTTACTTGAACAACCCTTTGATTTCTAATTTTATTAAGGGCATGAAATTAAATATCTATCTAAGAAGGCATAGTCTTAAATTTATTTTTAAATTAATCACCTTACTAACCCTTAATTTTCTAACTTTCTTTACTGTATCGTTTATTCATTTATCTTATACATTACCAGTGTACGTTTAACTAATTCTTTCCCAAAACCATCCCTAACTAAATAGTGCATAATCATCATCATCAACTCATCATCTTACCCTCATCCCATTCTCCAGACAATGTATTATTACGAATTGGTTCCAACAACAATATGGAGATCCCTGGTTGACTTGGATGACATAAGGGTGCAACTCCGGGGCGGTTAGTGTTGGATCCATCCAAGTTTTACCTCTATTTTATGTAAGTAAATTTTGTGGGGATCATCATGGGTCAGTGCACTCTGGCCCATTTAGCTATTATGCCAAAATATGAAGCAGATCCAGTCAAGATCCAACCAATTTACAAAATCTACAAGCGTACAAGGGCTTTTGTGCCCACTATGTCAGGCTGGGTTGAGCATTTTAAGCATACATAGAACGAAACTTGGCCTGTTACAGTGGTAGTGCAATAGGATAAGGCCTGATTTACTCTACAACCACAATCACAATTTGGACCGGGCTCATATCAGGTTCTAGTTGGGCCCGCCCCTGTGCACACCCTATGTAGATTGGAACTTGATCCGATTTAGATTATATCGTAACACATTTTATCTCAACTCAAGTTGAACTGTAAATTGAATAGCAGGAAGGATTCAACAATTCATGAACCTATTTCAAGTAGAAAGAAACATGTGCATGTGCCCATAAAATAGGATTTATAAAACAAAACAAATAAAAAATGAATAGAAAAGTACCAAACTGTTAAACCACCAAATTGTTTAAATGGATTTATGTATGCAGGTGGGCCCTAAACCAACCCATTTAAATAGGTTAAGTGGTTGTGCGGGCTGACCTTAACTGACACGTTTTTATTGGGGGTTAGGTTCTCTTAACCCATGATTGACCCGTACGTATTGTTGTTCTATTATGGGGTCAAGTGTAGGATGTGAGATTTTAGGAAGTATTAGAATAGTGAGAGAGATTTTAGGAGATCCAAATTGGGATGGAGATTTTAGGGGATGCAGATCTTATCTCTTCCTGAAGAGAGAGTTTTTAGGCTTTGATGAAGGGGAGAGATTTTAAGAGATTGAGAAAGGCACCAAGCAAAGGTTTCCTCACTATTTTCTATGTGATTTTTATTAAAGGAGAATAATTGGGTGCTGAGGTGGCAACCCTCACAACCCACCTCCCCCTTTGCTTCAATATATATAATTTGAGTAGTTAAGCGTCTACCCTCATCTGGATCCCTCTCTCTCTCCAAAATCATTTCTTTCTATAGTTGCAGCTACTACCTTGCATAGCCCCATGATGAATACCTTCCCAACTCATCAATTCCTACCAATATCATTCCCCCTTTTGTTTCTATTCTTTATGCCAGCTGCAGCTTCATCTTTTGCCGGGGAGGTCAATCAACCACACAACGACTGCTCTCCTTTCCTATTTCAATGCGGGAAGATCCAACACGACATCAACTATCCCTTTTGGACTAAGGACTATCCGGGATACTGCTCCTATGAAAAAAAGTTCGAAATCAAATGCAATCAGACGGACAATTCCTCTGAGATTGTGATTCAGTCGCACAACTATCACGTTGAGGAGATCAATTATGAGAATAAAACAGTCACCATTGTTGATAAGGATTACTTTGATCACAACAAAGAGGATACATGTCTTCGTCCCTCCAGGAACACCACTCTCGATTTCAAACTCTTTGGTTATTACTTCGAGAGAGATCCAAACGAGGGAGATCGCTTCGAGGGAGATGGCATGCTCTTATTCCTCTACAACTTCTCTACTAATCTTGTTGAAGACCACCCAAACCCATTCAATATTAAACCCCTCAAGTGCCTATTTGTATCAAATCAATCAAGCGGTAAGGCTTTTTACACAAGCAAATTGTCTTTAGAAGAAGAAAAATAGTTAATGCGATTGGGGGGTTGCCAAGTGATAAAAATCCCGATCCTGAAAAGGAATAAGAAGTGGCACTTTTTCAACCCGAATGATTGGAATGATGTTTTGGGAGAAGAATTCGAGGTCAAATGGTCTATGATCGAACCCCACTATCGTTGCTGGGACTGTGTCCAATCCAATGGCCACTGCGGTTACAATGTAGACTCTCCTCCAAACCCCACCTGCCACTACAAGGGTAAACCGCATCTCTACATGTGTCCTCTGGGTAAGCATCTCTCCTCCTCCTCTCAACTTGATGCTATTTCAGACGCTGCTTCATTACTCTGTCAACCATTGCAGTAGCGAAAAAATTAGTACTCTGTTAACCAACGTACCCCATTAGAGGACATGGAGGAGAGAGAATAGACCATTTTGTGTCCCAACCAGTGATCTGGTCCTGGCCTAGGTCTAGAATTAGACATAAAAGTTGTGAGGCCCCACCCCTTGTGGACCCTCACTTTTGAATTTGAATACTATTTTATAGCCTATAGTAGTTAATTATACTAATTAATAGGGGTTAGTAAGGGTAGATATGTATTTTCCTAAGTTATAGACCATTTGTGTAATTTATAAAGTTTTTAGAGTGTCTCTTATAAGTTTTGAGTTGGTTAGAGGCCTTAGCTAGTTATTAATATTTACTATAGGGGGGTTTCCACTTGAGAAGCTTCTAGAGTTCCGCCTAAAGACCAAACTACCCATGACCCTAACCCTAATCCCATGTTAACAAAAGGGTATTCTTGTATCCAGCCACCCAACATAACCTATTTATACTATACCCTCCCATATCATACGTTGGCTACTATTCCTTTCTCTCATTTCCCTCTTCTTCCCTTATTTACCTCCAACACTCTCCCAATTCCCTCTAATTCGGTCTTCTCCCTCTCTTTCTCCTTATAAAACCCTAAGAAGAAGAAGAAGACGATCTCAGCTGCAACATATTTACTTGGATTCCTCTCTGTCTAGGTCTCGGTCATCCCTCTCCCTAACCAAATCAGGTGAGTACCCTCTTCTAGTTCAGTTCCTATGGTATTCCCTCTTTCTCCCTCTAGATCTCCTTTCTTATAGCAATTCTCTTGTGGAAATGGGTATAGGAGTAGAGAGCTCTTCTAGATCTGAGTTTTGGGGCTGATTGTGAGTTTGAGAAGACCATAGAGCTGGGATTTTCCCTTTCTTTTACCGGATTGGATCTCTGTTTTCCCTTCTTTTCCTTCTGCAATTGATCAAGGCAAGTGCAATTTGCTTACTTAACATAGAATGGATGTTTACTGTCTTTGATTATGAGATTTTCTATTCAATTAATGTTAGAATTGTTAGATCTACCTTTGAGCATGTTTTCATGGGTGTTTGGCCATTGATGGATGGGTTGATCTCATTTGGAAGATCAATGGCCCATGGATTGGATGGTTGAATGATTATTGGTGTGTTTTTCATGATTCTAAATGTGTATGTGGTGATTGGGCGAGATGAGTTGAGTTCTGGATTGGATAAAAAGGAAACCAGAACTCCGGAGTTGCAGAGCGTCTCTGAGTTTTGCCAAGCACAACGCTCAAGCCGAGATCAGTGTCTAGGCCGAGTCCAGTGTCATGGTCGAGCCCAGTGTCATGGCCGAGCTCAATGATATGTCTGAGCTCAGCGCCTGACCGAACTCAGTTCCTAACTGAGCTCAGTGCTTGACCGAGCTCAGCGCTTGACTGAGCTCTGCGCTTGATCGAGCTCAACGCTTTATCGAGGGCCTTACCGAGCTCTGCGCTTTGGCTGAGCTCTGCGCTTGACCAAGCTCTGCGCTTTACCGAGCTCAGTGCTTGATCGAGCTCAGTGCCTTACCGAGCTCTGCACTTTACCGAGCTCTGCACTTTACTGAGCTCTGTGCTTTACCTAGCTTAGTGCTTGATCGAGCTCAGTGCCTTACAGAGCTCTGCGCTTGATCGAGCTCTGCGCTTTATCTGAGCTCAGTGCTTGATCGAGCTCAGCGCCTTACCGAGCTCAGCGCTTTACCGAGCTCAACGCTTCGCCGAACTGAGCTGGGTGACTGAGCTGAGTATTTTACCGAGCTCCGTGCTTAGCCGAACTCCGAGCTTGATTCCTAGAAGGCAGATTTCCAACAAGGGAAACTAAGACCTGGGACATCTCCTTAAACCAGGACTTTCAGTGGGCACGACCAACTACCTAGGCCAGGGGGTTTGCCGAGCTCACAGGAATTTCTGAACAACCAGGCATTGCCTGCAGGAGGAATACTTCCTTGATCCCAGTGTGCCGAGCTGATTACCTAGGCCAGGAAGTCAGTTGAGCACACTGTGTACAGCAACCCCTCCCAGATTCTAATTTCTATTGTTGTGATCATGTGTGGGGCCCATTGACCATCCAAATAGACTTCCATCATTGTGCCCAACCCGAGTCAATGGTGTGGCTCAACCTTGACTCGTGGGGTCCAGTAATTAGGGTCCAGGTTATGTAATCTAAGGTAATTCGACCTTTATGTGCTACTAATGATGCTCGTAACTTCTGGAACACTAAACACAGTATCTATTAGCATCAGAGGTATCATTTAAGGATCAAATTACCTGAGGTAGACCTGAACCAGTTAGTGGACCAATTACTTAGGTTGGACTGTTGATATTTCCCATTGAATCTTGTATTTGGAGATTTATCTCTCTCATCATGCTACTATCACTCTATTGTCCTTATTATCGTTTATACCTGTTAATGAATTGGAAAATGGAAGACCTAAACCTAGGACTACTTAGAGGTGACCCGATGATGTAAATGGGTGAACATTGACCCGTGTCTGTGGCTAGGCGGGCCCTTTTATGGCCTATGTATGGTTGTATAGTACCCTAGATTGGAGAGGCTGATTGTACGGGACTGTTTAACATTGGAAATAGACTTGTTACCTCGTTTGGACTGTCTTAGACTAGGCCATGCACTTGATGGGCCTGGGTATGGATCCAACGAGTGGGCTTGGACCTGGATTGTGATTCATGGTAATGAATTGATACTTGGACCTCTTAGGGAAGTTGTTAGGACCTTGTTCTCGCAAGATAAAGCCTAGACAGACACAGACTTTCATTGTTTCCTTGAGTCAGCATAAACATTCACTCAGTTGTTCTAAGCTCAACCTTTGGACTGATCATCACTGGTAGGAGCTATTTATGAGTGTTGAGTGAACTATCATGATGAGCTTTGTTTTAGACGGGCGGTGTGATGCCGGGTCCGGTTTCCCTGAGTGATGAGTGTGGTGAAACTGATGAGTGTAATTGCGGGGCTCGTAATTCCCCAGCTTTGGTGAGATTTGCCGCCGCGACTCTGTTCAGTATGAGAGGGCCGCGGCATAATATCCCGCGGTATCCAACTAGTGTGAATGTGCCATATTGTTTTAGATTAGATATTATGTTTATCCTGATTCTATATGCTTATCCTGCTCAACTGCCTAGATTTTATATCTTGATATTCTTTTTAACCATATGCTTGTCTTTACTCTTTTGATACATTTATCATATGTTACTTGTATACTGTGACTTGCCAGATCTTTAGATCTGACCCATTCTTGGTGCTTAGGTTTCGACCCCGATTTTGAGGATGGTGCTTTCGCGCTAGTTGAGGCACCCGTGGCAGAAGACTACGGATGGGGACCAGCCGACCAAGAGGTCGAGCTGGAGGTTGGAGAGCCAGCACTTGGGGTGTGAGAGTTCTTATGTTATTTTGGGATTTTGAGTGATTCTTGTAGTGAGCATGGTAGCTGTCTTAATCTGTAATAAACATTTGATCCTTACAACTTTAATATTTTTGGTTGGATTTCAACTCTGCTATATTTGACTTAGATATATGATACCCTATTATCGCTTCCGCTATATTCATATGCTTCTGCATTATTAACCGTTGATCTTATATCGTTTAAAAATTTTTAAATTGGACCTCACTGCGGACCTACGATCTTGGAAGTTTTCGGATTTTTCGGGAAGTAGCGCGCCAACTTCGGGTATCTTGACGGTTTTCTCGGTATCCGAAATTGGGGCGTTACAAAAGTAATACCCCGTTAACAAATGATACCGAGACCGGATCCCATCGCTACTAAAACATAGGAACAGGGAACAGTGTAACACATGCCATGATATCTATGATTGGGCCCACATATTGATAATTAAGACCGTTCAGCATAAATCCCTTTCACCTCTCCATGGATACGTTCTAAAATTTAGTTCCTACTGGAGTGGGTCCCACTGTTCAATACATCACATGGGGATCCCATTGTGTTACACAGCGGGGGATCCGGACTCCAGTATTATCCGGACGAGACTCGAGTATTATATATCTTAAAGCTGGATGTTAGTTAGAGGGAAAAAAAAGGCAAATCTCCCCTCTTTGAGCCACATCAGTATGGCATATCTAAAGACATACAACTTTTCACATACAGAGACATCCATTCACATACAGAAATGCCTCCTTCCCCAAGGAAACATCTCTTCTAAAGTATTAAGACTCATGTTAATCTGCACCTGATACAAACGTTTCTTTCTCTTTCTCCCCTACTCTCACAAACTTGCTCATGTGTCTAATATTGGTGCCGTTCCATTTCTCACACATGCCCCCGGATTCCGATGAAGGTTTGATTTCTATTCTAAATGTGTGTTTGTAATTCAATTCAATATGACCTCCTCCAATTTTAATGAAAATCTAAATGTGCTTCTAACATTATTTAGAATTTAACTCAAATATTATTATATTTTTTTTTACTTAATTATGTGATAATATGAACTTATATTTTGAAATCACACAAATGAATTTATCATTTAGATTTTTTATTCATTAAGTAATAATTAATTTAAATATTAAATTTATTTATTATTTAATTTGCATAAGATTAAATCGTGCATCGCACGGGGGCATTGCGCTAGTAGTAATAAAGGCGGGTACATCTATTTAAGTTGAAGAGGTAGGCCCCGCTGATTGATGGATATATATAGGAGTGACTGCAGAGAATTCTGAGGCTGGACTTTTCAGAAACATCACACAAAAAGCACATTGGTCCAATGACCAAGTTCGGCTCACTTCATTGCACTTACAAGGCGCGCTAGCTTGACCTTCCAGCCCATATATATATATATATATATATATATATATATGGAGGTGCTCTTGTGAGCCCATATATATATATATATATATATATATATATATATAAGGTGCTCTTGTGAGAGACACTCTTACCTTACTATAAGAGATAAAGGTGGAGGCCCTCACATCCATATCCAATGTCAACAACTTAAATATAAGGGCTCCCACCTTATCTCTCATAGTAAGGTGAGAGTGTCTCTCACAAGAGAATCTCCCACATACATATATATATATACACACTTAAATGTTTATGTCTTCAGCTGCACTTTAATCAGTGGTGTCTGCACTTGCCAATATTCACATGAATATTGGCTAAACCATTTTTCTTTATCAATTTTCTAGAGCATAGTTCCGAATCTCAACTCACCAAACTGATCAGTCCAAATGTCATTCACTCAACTAAAACTGGCGAGTTTTAAGTGCTCCACCCACATTTTGGCAGACTGAGTCCAACTCATTCGGACCTATTCCCTCCAAGTTGTAAGTCAAGACGAGTCAAGCCAAGATTTTTAACAATCAATCTTATGAATTGATTGGAAACAAGTTTTCAGTGTGGTCTCCTCCGTCTCTCTAAATAATTTCTTTTATTGTTAACCCTGCATTATATTACAATCCAATTGTTGTCAAGTCTTCATTTTGTCAAGAACAAGGGGTTCCATAGTTGGTTGACAACACCTGCATCCAGGGATATGCCACTCTTTTCACGTGTGTAGCCTCTCCTTTTATATTGTGTGGGTATCCTCTTCCTATGTTTGTGGGCTCTATTTGATCCCACCCCCCTTGGCTAATTGTGTCATTTTGTGTAAAAAAAAAAAAAAAAGAAAGAAAAAGGCTAAAAAAAAAAAAAAACCTTTGCTTGCACTTGATTTACCAATTTTGGATTGATATGTTGGTTTATTTATGCTTTTCCTTTTTCTTCAATTCTTAAAATAAAGACTTAAAAAATAGAATAAAGATTTTTAAAAAATTTATGAATCTTCATAGTCAATTACTTTTAGAGTGTTTTGGATGTAAATTAGATACCAAAATAAAATATAAAGGTGGTGAGGTGAGATCTGAGTTTTGAAACATTATAAATTATAAAATCCCCGAAGACATTATTTTAAATATAATGAAGGAAAAAAGAAAGCAGAACTTACAAAGGCATATAAACAGCCGAACTGAGGCTACCTACCACTGCATACTCATAGTGCAGGGACATCAAGATCCTCCCTCTTGGGGTAGAGTGTGCGTTCAAGCACAAGCTGCAAAGAGATTTTCTTTTATTAAAAAATTATAATAAAAATAAACCTTCAAGAGAGAGTTGACGAGCCGCTTATAAAGTCGTCGTCCCTCTCTCTTTGAAATCCTCAAATTTTGTTCAAATGGGAGTTAGCTTCTCTGTTACGATTGGAACAGCAGTTACTAGGATAAAATTTAGGACCAACTATTATTAGGATAAAATATAATGATATGTGATACATAGAAACAACTCAATATATATCAGGATTCATATAGCGAATTTGAATATAGTTTGGACAGGACCTTAATGATGTGATGATAATGATTGGCAATCATTTTGAGCCTGGTGGATTGTCGCCGGGAGCAATCCACTTCAAAGTTCTGCTCCTAGCCTATACAAGAAAGAGTTTTTTTTTTTGTTGGGGGTTGTGTGGGGGGGGGCGGCGGCGCTACCTGCCTGATATTTGGACGGGAAAAACTGAGTAGAGGTGATGGCCGAAATATTTACAACTTGTAGCATACGGCTGGATTTCATCCAAGTTTTCACACCAGTCAAAGGGTACAGATGGTGTGGGAGAAGCTTAATTTACAGTTTAAGATTCAAAGAGCCCTCCGGCCCCACTCTTATGTTTATCACGGGAAAGTTAAAAATTTTCCACGAGAGGTTCGACGAAGACGAGATTACACGGGAGTTTCCATGGTGAAGTTGAGAGTCCAAACTGTTCATTTTTCTTGCTTTGTGTCCCCACACGGCATATTAAAATCATTCAACGCGTATCTGCTTAGGAAATTCGAGGCTAGACTTTGTTGTTGACCCAGTAGGTCTTATATACATCAGTCTATTTATCTTTTGTGGAACAAAATCCACTACTCATGCATGTATATGACTCATTCTTCTTCAATTTTAAGATTTGGAAATTTTTATACGTGGGGAATTAAAAGGCGTCAGAATGGATTAGTGTGTGGGCTCCGGCTCCCCATGGGCCTGGTCTGTTGTTTTGTAAAATCTGATTTGAGGCGGCCAGAAGGCTTGACACTTGTATACATACACGTAACCGTAGCATAATACTAGCAAAACCCCCTAATATGTAGGGACCGCGGAACCAGACTAACATAAATTATAGTCGGATAGCAGCATGCACTTCTTCTGAGATCACTTCTTCTTCGTAATCGACTTTCCTCTCTCTTTCCTTTTATATTGGGTTATTAAAGTCTCCACCCCCATCTCTACACCTCACTCTCTCTCTCTCTCGTGTCATAGCTGAAAAGCAATAACAAAAAAACTATTTCTGCTTGGTTTCTTGTTCCCCTCTTTCTACTATCATGGATACCTTCCCAATTCCCTCTCATCTTTCCTCCTCATTGTGCTGCTCTTTTTTACTCCGGCTTCTTCCGCCCATAAGGACAATCAACAATTCCTTGACTGCTTGGCCTACTACATTTGATTTTGTTTAGTGCAAAAAACTTTTTTTGTTGAATTTGTGCTAATGTTGTTTGGTGCGGCTGTGGATTCCTTATAAAAAAATCAAAATTTCTTATTTAGTAAAATAATTTTTTTAAGAAAAATAACATAATATGTATATTATTTATTCAACATCAAATAATAATTTATTTAAAGAAATAAAAAATGAAAGAGTTGTAAGATTTTTGGTTGAAATGGAAAAGAGGGAGAAAAAGAGGGAGAAGTTTTTCGAGGAAATCCATTTCCCATACCCTCCATAGGAAACTCATCTCCAGCATTAGTAAGGAAAATGCTGACGGGGCAAAAAAACGTTTTCGTGGAATTGTTCCACACCAAACGCATGAAAAATGAGTTTTCCGTGGAAAACCGCTCACTTTTTTTCAAAAAAGTGTAACACAAACATGCCCAATTGAGGCTTGTGCCAACGTCCACGGCAAAAGAGGACCAATTCACATCTGGACTCTTTTCAGAGTCTAGGGCTACAAATTAAATTGTATATATAATTTCCACTTTCTAATCCTCCAAGAAAGTCTTCCTTAGCCCAAAAAGAATTGATACAATTACCAAAATACCCTTAACCCATCTATTGGAAATCCAAACCAATCAAAACAAAAACTCTCCTCATATATTGGTTCTAGATAAAATTTACTCGAAAACACAAAAGGAGATTGTATAAATAAATAATTATATAATTAATTTTATTGTGTTCATTAAAGTAAAATCTTGCCCGATGTTCCATCCCAGTCACATTTAGATATGCGAAGGAGATATAGCACCCATGTTCACACGGCATCCACAAAAATATGTAAAGAATTGATGGGATGTGTCTGTTTGCTTGGAATACATATGAATCTCAGGACGAATGAGTTGAGGATATAAGTTCACGTGAGGGTTATAAAGTAAAATCACAACGGCAACCCTCACTATCATAGAATTTGAATTACAAAGGCGATAGATAGGTATTTATTTTCCACATTCCTTTAATTTATTTTCCCTTTGAGGAGAGATAATTTGATCTCTTTGAAATTTCATATTTATTACTTCAATTTTAATCAATTCTTAGAAATGAAATTCTTGTCATTCTTATGTATTCATGTGTATAACTAAAAAGAAATGAATTCTAGCCTTATCTAGGATTCTCTAGGCCAAATCCCACGCACGCACCACTTAGTCCCACTTTTTAATCAAACAGTTCAAGTAAAACCCATGAGGGTCTGTGAGCCCATACACATGGAAGCGGGTTACACACGCAGAGAGGTTCGCCCACACACATGGAAAGAGGGCAGAGCATACCCAAGGATTGGATATTTTTTTTCTCTGAATCTTGGGCACCTGCGCGCATGAGAACCAACTAAGAAACCCCTCATCCTGATCAACCTCCCTCTTATTACACAGTTTGCCAAAATCAACTCAACTGGAGTGGGTGTCCAATTTTGTTTAACTCCTGAAACTGTCAACTTGTTCAACAAATAAATTATTGTCTATATATTTTTATGAAAATCTGGAATAGAATTAGAGATCTCTTAAGTAAGGGTCGTACATATTGGCTTCGATGTTTTAATATTTTAAAAATCATTGATAAAACTAAGAAAATTAAAAATATCCAGTGATAAAACTCACCAAAGTGTGTCCAAAGTTCAGTGAGTCAATTAAACATTTTGGCAGACCGAATCAGACTCATTCGGGCATATTCCCTCCAAGTCAAGTCGGTTTGTAAGTCAAGTCAATTTATGATTTTGATCTATCATTCTTAGCGCGCATTTGACTGGAAAAAGAAAAAAGTGTACCTAGTATACATCACATCAGAAAGAAAAAAAGAGGAAACTTATGACAAAGAAGTTAACTAATGGTAAATTTGTCCCTATTAAGAATAAGACTATTCACAATCGATTTGTCAACACAATAATTCTAGTTAAGGAAACTTTGTGGGAGTTGATCCTGGACATCAGGTGTATTATTATAACTCCATCCAACCTACATGTGTCATGTGGCCAACTCATAATGTAATAGGATCGCTGCCCAGATTATAGGAGTCGTAAAATAAAAAAATAAAAAAATAAATTAAAAGGCCTGCAGCCGGAACAAGTGAGGCTTCCTTTGTTTCTACCATAAGAGTTGTTACATACACACGATTTTTCTTTCGACACGAGGCTTCTCTCTACACTAATACCAAAAATACTTTCTGCGAACTTATATTTAGTAAACTACCTTAATCTCTATACTCTCAGCTTCTACCCTCCACCCAAAAAAAAAAAAAAAACCAACTGTTCACCATTTTCCTCCCCATTCTCCAAATAAAAAAACCTTTGCTTGTAGGTGATTTACCTATTTTGGATTGGTAGAGGATTTGTTTTTTTTTTTACGAAATGATTAGTGGTATCCAGCATATGAGACAACCTACTTACAAGGCATCAATCCCTAGACGGTTGTATGAGATGAGATGAGATGAGACACCCTCATGTTTCTCAATTGATAGCGTGGTTTATTTATGCCCTTTTTTATGGCCTACGGTTTAAAAAACAAAAAGAATTTAAAATAACATCAAGAAATTAATAAGAAACAATGAATATTCATAAGCCAAAGCAAAATATAAAGGTGGTCATAGAGTTTCAAAATTCACAAAAGACATGATTTCCAATTGGATAAAGTAAATTTAAGAGCCTGCTCGAATTTGTTTCATATTTGGACTATATAGTTAAATAAAATGAGGAATGGTCCCTCTGGATACTGCTGGGGACATCTGAATCCTCTCCATCAATGGATACGGAGAGTGTAGGAAACGCTTGTTAGATTCACAGTTGAGATTCAAAATCCTCCCGATCACACCCTCTCAGTGTTTTTCTTGTGAAGTTTGAGTTTTTCCACAGCGGAGACGAGATCGATGGGAGTTTCCGCGTTAATGAGACTCCAATCCATCATTTTCCATCTTTCCACACGGCATATAAGCATTCTATCACTTCGTAATCAGATGGCCCACTCACTTACTGCTGGTCAAGTAATTTTTTTGTTTTGGTAATTGGTCAAGTTATTTTGGTTTTTTTTGGTAATTGGTCAAGTTTTTATTGACCTTGCAATCTGCGTGGAAGATTTCAGGCTAGACTTTGACGATGAAGCTAATCTTAAATTTTTATTAAAGGCTAATTATTAACGTACAACAGTGTTCGGTGTAGTATCTTAATTTGGAAGAAACTAATCTCATTGACGCTCCATGATTTACTAGTTTTTATTTAATTTTTTTTCTTACACTCCAACCTAGGGGCTGGGACCCAATGGAGCCAGTGAAAATTGGAAGATGAAGTCCAAGTACTTTTCAATATTTCCTCGGGTGAAGCCAGAAGTGTTCACACCAAGCCTCAACAAATCCCTCCCACACCATCCTTTCCTTTATATTTGAGTAGTTAAGCGTCTCTCTCTCTCTCCAAATCATTTCTTTCTATATTTGCAGCTGCTACCCTGCAGAGCCCCATGATGAATACCTTCCCACCTCATCAATTCCTCCCAAAATCATTCGTCATCCTCGTGTTGCTATTCTTTATGCCAGCTTCATCTTCCGCCGGGGAGGTCAATCAACCACACAGCGACTGCTCTCCTTTCCTGTTTCAATGTGGGAAGGTCCAACACAACATCAGTTATCCCTTTTGGACTAAGGACTATCCGGAGCACTGCTCCTATGAAAAAAAGTTTGAAATTAGATGCAATTGGACGGACAATTCTCCTGAGATTGTGATTCGATCGCTCAAGTATCACGTTGAGGAGATCAATTATGAGAATCAAACAATCACCATTGTTGATAAGGATTACTTTGATCACAACAAAGAGGATACATGTCTTCGTCCCTCCAGGAACACCACTCTCGATTTCAAACTCGACTTCGAGGGAGATGGCAAGCTCTTATTCCTCTACAACTGCTCTAATCCTGTTGAAGACAACCCATACCCATTCATTAAACCCCTCAAGTGCCCATCTGTATCAGATCAATCACGCGGTCACGCTTTTTATGTAAGCAGATGGTTTTTAGAAGGAGCGGGGTTAATGGGATGGGGGGTTGTCAAGTGATAGAAATCCGATCCTCCAAAGGAACATGCATCAGCTCTTATCCAACCCGGATTATTGGAATGATGTTTTGAGAGGGGGATTCGAGGTCACTTGGTCTGCGATCGACCCCGACCATCGTTGCTGGGACTGCGTCCAATCCAATGGCCACTGCGGTTATAATGTAGACCCTCCAACAAACCCCACCTGCTACTGCAAGGGTAAACAGCATCATTACATGTGTCCTCCGGCGGGTAAGCATCTCGATCTTCTCCTTCTCTCAGCTTGATGTTGTTTCAGACACTGCTTCTTTACTCTGTCAACCATTGTGGTAGCCAAAAAATGAGTACTCTGTTAACCAACGTACCCCACTAGATAGATGACATGGAGTATAGACCATTTTGTGTCGACCCAACTAGTCATCAGATCCTTGTCTAGATCTGGATCTAGACATAAAAGTAATACCCCGTTATCAAATGATACCGAGCCCGGATCCCATCGCTGCTAAAACATAGGAACCGTGTAACACATGCCAAGATCTCTATAATTAGGCCCATATATTGATAATTAAGACCCTTCAACATAAATCCCTCTCACCTCTCCACGGATATGTTCTAAAATTTAGTTCCTACCTATAGGAGTGGGTCCCACTGTCCGATCACATGGGGATCCCATTGTGTTACATGGTAGGGGATCCATCCGGACTCCAGTATTATCCGAAATCAAGTATTGTAATAAAGGCCAATACATTTGTTTAAGTTGGGGAGGTAGCTAGGCCTCGCTGATTGATAAATATATAGGAGTGACCGCAGAGAATTCTGAGGCCCAGACTTTCCAGAAGCATCACACGAAAAGCACATTGGTCCTACAACCGACTTCGGCTCACTTCATTGCACTTACAAGCGCGCCTAGCTTAGCCCTCCAGCCCATATATATATATATATATATATATATATATTTAGGAGAGCACTCCTCATATATATATATATATATATATATACTTGAATGTTTATATCTTCAGTTGGACTTGAATCAGTGGTGTCTGCACTTGCCAATATTCACATGAGTATTGGCTAAACCATTTTTCTTTATCAATTTTCTATAGCGTAGTTCCGAATCTCAACTCACCAAACTGAGTCCAAATGTCACTGACTCAGCTAAAATTGGCGAGTTTTAAGTGCTCCACCCACATTTTGGCAGACCGAGTCCGACTTATTCGGACCTATTCCCTCCAAGTTGTAAGTCAAGACGAGTCAAGTCAAGATTTTTTTCAATCAATCTTAATTATCAATTGACTGGAAACAAGTTTTAAGTGTGGTCTACTTCCTCTCTCCTAAATAATTTCTTTTATTGTTAACCTTGCATTATATTACAATCCAATTGCTATCAAGTCTTCATTTTGTCGAGAACAAGGGGTTCCTCTTTTCACCTGTATCCAGGAATATGCCACTCTTTCCATTTCCTCTTCCTACTATTTGATCCCAACCCCCTTGGCTAATTGTGTCATTTTGTCAAAAAAGAAAAAGAAAATGGCCCAAAAAAAAAAAAAAGTTTTTGCTTGCACTTGATTTACCGGTTTTGGATTGATAGCTTGGTTTATTTATGCTTTTTTTCTTCAATTCTTAAAATAAAGACTTAAAAAATAGAATAAAGACTTTTTAGAAAATTTATGAATCTTCATAGTTAATTGTTTTTAGAGTGTTTTGGATGTAAATTAGATACCAAAATAAAATATAAAGGTGTTGACGTGAGATCTGAGTTTTGAAACATTTTAAATTATAAAATCCCCAAATACATTATTTCAAATAGAATAAAGGAAAAAATAAAATAGAACATACCGAGGCATATAAACAGCCGAACTGAGGCTACTTACCTCTGCATGCTCATAGTGCAGGGACATCAAAATCTTCCCTCTTGGGGGTAGAGTGTGCGTTCAAGCCCAAGCTGCAAAAGAGACTTTCTTTTATTAAAAACTTATAATAAAAATAAACCTGAAAGAGAGAGTTGACGGGCCATATGCATCTTCTTTTGTTGGGCTAACCTATTTAAAATCTAAGCCGCTTATAAGGTCATAGTCCCTCTCTCTTGGAAATTCTCAAATTTTGCTCAAATGGGAGTTAGCTCCACTGTTACAATTGGAACAACTATTATTAGGATAAAATTTAGGAGCAACTATTATTAGGACAAATATAATGATATGTGATACATACAAACAATTCAATAGATATCAGGATTCATATAGCCAATTTGAATATACTTTGGACAAAACCTTAATGATGATGATGATGATGATTATTGGCAATCATTTTTAGTCTGGTGGATTGTTGCTGGGAGCAATCCACTGCAGAGTTATGCTCCTAGCCTATACAAGAAAGGGGAAAACTGAGTAGAGGTGATGGCCGAAATATTCACAACTTGTAGCATACGGCTGGATTTCATCTAAGTTTTCACACCAATCATAGGGTCCGGATAGTGAGGGAAAAGCTTAATTTACAGGTAGAGATTCAAAAGCCCTCCGGCCCCACTCTCATGTTTATCACGGGAAAGTTAAAAATTTTCCACGAGAGTTTCGACGAAGACGAGATTACACGGGAGTTTCCATGGTGATGTTGAGAGTCCAAACTGTTCATTTTCTTGCTTTGTGTCCCCACACGGCATAAAAAAATTCAATCCACGCGTATCTGCTTAGGAAATTCGAGACTTGACTTTGTTGTTGACCTAGTAGGTCTCATATACATCAGTCTATTTATCTCTTTTGTGGAAACAAATCTACTACTCATGTATAAATGTTAGGATTTTTAGTGTTGGCTAAATTCATTGGTTGGACAAAACTCTAGGTCTCTTGAGTTGTAATTTGTCTTAGAAAAAGTCTCCGAAGATAGAAGATTTGAAGGACTCAGAAAGCTGAAGTAAATCTACATGTGTTGAATTTCCGGATCAACCAGAAAGGAGTCTGCTTGAGCGAACGTCTCATTTGCTCGAGCGAAGTCAAGATTGAAAGCCCAGATGCCTGACAGAAGAAATATTTCGCTGAGACAGAACCTCATTCGCTCGAGCGGATGATGGGTTCGCTCGAGCAAATTGGAGCGCAGAAAACGGGAAAGTCTCCTAATCCTGATTTTAGTAGTGTTTCCTTTGAGACTTTGTTTCTCAATTTAAGTCCTACTTGTGCACTAAGTCTTAGACACAAATTTGGGGCTATAAATAGGGTGTTTCTCTCAACCCTAAAGTACACCACACAGAGACCACCACTACTCTCATAAATCCGAGTCAGAGATATCTTAGAGAGAGTTTATTCTCTAAAACCATTGAGAGATTGTTATGAAGGGCTGCTCTAGAAGGTCATTGTTGTTTCTACCTTTCTTGTAGAAGATTGATCATCTTGATTGTCAATGTGCGAAGAGATCAAGTAAGAAGAACATGGCACGTTGGAAGTCGTGTCAGTGAATTCTTTGCAAGAATAACTATAGTCCTTAGGTCGAGGTACAGACTGAGGTAAAGGAGCTTGTGAGTATATCTTGTAACTATTTGTGATCTCTTGATTTCTAGTTCGTGGTTTTTCTCCCTGGATAGGGTTACCACGTTAAAAATTGTGCCTGCCTTATTGTGGTGTGTGATTGGTAGATAGTTAGTTCTATATTGCCTAATTGATTTATTTCCGCTGCATCGTTTGGTTTAATTAAGAACTAGTAATCCATTCTAATAGTACCTTAAGGGAATCTTCAATTGGTATCAGAGCAGGTTGCACTATTTTATTGTGTTGATCCAAATATTGTTAGAATGGATATCTACCGTGAAGGCACTGCAACCAATAAGCCTCCTCTGTTAGATGGTAGCAATTATCTTTAATAAAAAGTCAGGATGGTTGCCTTCTTGAAAGCCATAGCTCTGAAAGTTTGGAAATCTATTGAGAATGGCCATTCCTTACCCACTATTACTGCTGATGGAGTAACTGGACCCAAACCTGATGATAAGTGGACTAAGGAAGAAGAGTTGGCTGCCAATTGCAACTCTAGAATTTTGAATGCTATTTATAATGGAGTTAGCATATCTGAGTTTTGTAGAATTTCTACATGCACTACTGCAAAAGAAGCATAGGATATTCTGCAGGTTGTGCATGAAGAAACTGACACTGTCAAACAATCGAAACTTCAGAAATTGTATACAGCCTTTGAAACCATTAAGATGGAGGAAGATGAAACTTTTGATGAGTTTAATTCAAAGTTGAATACAATTGTGAATGATACTTTTACTTTGGGAGAGTCAATTCCTGAAAATAGAGTTGTGAAAAAGATTTTGCGGTCTCTTCCAGAACGGTTTGATGCGAAGGTTGTGGCCATATAAGAGAATAAAAATCTGAATATTCTCAAAGCTGAGGAATTCGTTGGGAACCTTCAAACTTTTGAAGCAAATTTAAGGCCTAATGAAAAATCAAAATCTAAAAATATTGCTTTGAGAGCCTCCAAATAATCATTCAAGAAAATTGCTAGTGATTCTGATTTTGATTCTGAGGAAATAGATCTCCAAGTTGTTGTTTAATTTATGAAGCAATTTCAGTTGTTTATGAAGGGGAAGAAAAGTGATTTAAAAGTTCCTAAAAACTTTGTAAAGAAGAAATCTTCTAAAGGGACTCAATGTTTTGAGTGTCATAGTTATGGATACATTACTAGTAATTGTACTAACAAAAAACCAAAAAAGAAGGCTCTCAATACAACTTGGGATGAAGAATCTTCTGAAGAAGAAAAAGAAGAAGCAAAAGATCATGAAGATGATCATGTGAATGGCAAGTTTGTAGCATTCATGGCAACTACAATTTCAGCTACTCCACAAATTTCTGATGATGGGACTGATCATGATGTCAGTGAGTCAGAGACAGAATACGATTGGCAAGCTGAATACAGTATATTGTTTGCAAAGACCATGAAGTTGCTAAAGATGAATGAAAAAGTAGCTATAAGCTGAAAAGAATCTGAAGAGCAAAATGTTTCTTTAAAAGCTGAATTGACGGAAGCTCCTACAAAAGTGAGTCACTTAGAGGCAGAAAATAATAAATTGGCAGATGAATTGACTGTTGAAACACAAAAGTGTGGTTTGATAACTCATGATATGAAAACCTTGAAAGCTGAAAATACTGACTTGCAAGGAAGACTCAAGATGGTTCTTTCTGAGTTGGAAACAAGCAAAGCTTCCCTCAACAGGATGAATACTAGGTCTAAAAGACTTGATGACATCCTGAGCAGTCAAAAGGCAAAGACTAACATACATGGCATTGGCTACATTGACGGAGCATCTACATTAAAAGCCAAAGGTAATGATTATTTTGTTAAACCTTCAGTTGTTACTAATCCTGCTGTTCATATTGAAAATACAGATGTCAAAAAGAAGAATGTGTCACGTCTTGAACAAATTCCCACTTGCCATCATTGTAGAATTAAAAGACACATTCGATCCCATTGCAATAAGATGCGAAAATCACCAAATCAAAAGCAATGTAAAAGGCAGAAGAAAGAGTCTCCACTGAAAACCAAAGCTGTCTGGGTCAAGAAAGAAGATCTTCCATCTGTTCTTGTACACACTTTGCTGAACTGTCTGAATATGCAAGTGTATGTACCAAAGCTTCATCACCCCTGATCTACAAGATCAAACCCCCATCCCCAGTGCTGCTACGAAGATCAATTTAAGGGGGAGCTGTAGTATCCAGATTGACAGAAGTTGTTTGCAGAATCTTGTTTGTCAATTATGGACAAAAATGGGGAGAATATTGAAGCTAGGGGGAGCTTGAGAGTGAATAGAGACAATAAAGTTTTTTTTTTGTGTGATTTTTTTTTTTCTGTTTTTTTTTTTTTAAATATCAATGTATTTTGAGTTTCATTTTGGGTAGATCAAATTGTATTATCTTAGGGAGTTTTGTCCATGAATTGCCAAAGAGGGAGATTGTTAGGATTTTTAGTATTGACTAAATTCATTGGTTGAACAAAACTCTAGGTCTCTTGAGTTGTAATTTGTCTTAGAAAAAGTCTCCGAAGATAGAAGATTTGAAGGACTCAGAAAGCTGAAGTAAATCTACATGTGCTGAATTTCCGGATCAACCAGAAAGGGGTCCGCTTGAGCGAAAGTCTCATTTGCTCGAGCGAAGTCAAGATTGAAAGCCCAGATGCCTGACAGAAGAAATATTTCGCTGAGACAGAACCTCATTCGCTCGAGCGAATGATGAGTTCGCTCGAGCGAACTGGTGCGCAGAAAACAGGAAAGTCTCCTAATCTTGATTTTAGTAGTGTTTCCTTTGAGACTTTGTTTCTCAATTTAAGTCCTACTTGTGCACTAAGTCTTAGGCACAAATTTAGGCCTATAAACAGGGTGTTTCTCTCAACCCTAAAGTACACCACACAGAGACCACCACTACTCTCATAAATCCGAGTCAGAGATATCTTAGAGAGAGTTTATTTTCTAAAACCATTGAGAGATTGTTATGAAGGGCTGTTCTAGAAGGTCATTGCTGTTTCTACCTTTCTTGTAGAAGATTGATCATCTTGATTGTCAATGTGCGAAGAGATCAAGTAAGAAGAACAGGGCACGTTGGAAGTCGTGTTAGTGAATTCTTTGCAAGAATAACTACAGTCCTTAGGTCGAGGTACAGACTGAGGTAAAGGAACTTGTGAGTATATCTTGTAACTGTTTGTGATCTCTTGATTTCTAGTTTGTGGTTTTTCTCCCTGGATAGGGTTACCACGTTAAAAATTGTGCCTGCCTTATTGTGGTGTTTGATTGGTAGATAGCTAGTTCTATATTGCCTGATTGATTTATTTCCGCTGCATCATTTTGTTTAATTAAGAACTAGTAATCCATTCTAATAGTACCTTAAGGGAATTTTCAATATCACTCATTTTTCGTCAATTTTAAGATTTGGAAATTTTTATACGTGGGGAATTACAAGGTGTCGGAATGGATTAGTGGGTGGGCTCCAGCTCCCCATGGGCCTGGTCTGTTGTTTTGTAAAAATCTGATTTTTACACTTGTATGCATACACATAACCGTAGAGCATAATATATATACGAATAGCAGCATGCACTTTTTCTGCTAACTTCTTCAGATCACTTCTTCGTAATCGACTTTCCTCTCTCTTTCCTTTTATATTGGGTTATAAAAGTCTCCACCCCCATCTCCACTCCTCTCTCTCTCTCTCTCTCTCTCTCTCTCTCGTGTGATAGATGAAAAGAAATAGCAAATTCCATTTCTGTCTGATTTCTTGTTCCTATATACATACAAAATCATCTCTTTCTACTATCATGGATACCTTCCCCAATTCATCAATCCCTCTCATCTTTCCTCCTCATTGTGCTGCTCTTTTTTACTCCGCCTTCTTCCGCCCAGGAGTACCATCAACGATTCCTTGACTGCTTTCCCATCCCATTTGATTGCGGTGGCGTCCAATTCAACATCAATTATCCCTTCTGGACATAGGGCACTCCGGAGAACTGCCGCTTTCCACATGAAAATGAAATCAAATGCAATAGGACTGACAATTCCTGTGAGATTGTGATTCAAAACCGCCCGTACCATGTTATAGAGATCGATTATGAGGACCAGAAAGCCACCATCGTTGATAAAGATTATTACTTAGCGAATGAGGGCAAGATTCCATGCCATGCTCCTTCCAATAACTTGAAAGGAATTATGCTTAATTTATAACAAGGGTATGAATGGGACGCCTTTAAAACAAGGGTAAAGCACACTTAATTTATATTATGCTTTGTTAATAAGGAATTAGAGAGTAGAGTTTAAGAGTAGAGTGCAATTCCACATGTATCTAGACCTTATTAATTGAGACGCAAAATGGTCCCTCACGGGCCTCACCCCACTCGAAGGAAAATCAGGCCGGGTCCGTTTGTTTCAACTCGGAAGTCATAATAATTAAGAAAAGGGAGGAGGACACGAGATGCTTACCCGGAGACGGAGGACACTTGTCAGGATACGGTGTTCCGTTGCAGTAGCAGTAGCGTTGTAGAGCAGAGGCAGGACCGGCTCAACATTTTTTGGGGCCTTAGGCAATTTATAAAAATGAGGCCTTTTAGTTAAAAAAATTAAATCATAAATTTTGCTTCTTGCCGGTTTCTTTTCTTGAAGACAGAAGGCTAAAACCGGATTGTGTAGCTCTTTTTCTTTAGCTAGTAAAAAATCACTATAAAAGAGTTTTGTCTGGAGAAGTTAATAGAAATTGTTTAGAGAAGGTTGGGCAGATTGTGTTTGTAGCGAGTAGAAAATCACCTTAAAGGAGTTTTGGTGGCAGTTGTAATCTCATTGGCCATTGTTTAGCTAGTATTAACTTCACCATAAAAATTATAGTGCCGTTGGGTACAGTATTTTAGGAAGAACTATGCTATTTTTTAGGAAGGAAGGTGTAGAGAATTGTACTATTTAATTAGCAATCAAATTTATGATATTTTATTTTAAAGTTTGATTTTGATATAGTGCTTATCATGCTCCTAATTTGTAAGCCTTTTCCTAAACTATACTTTCAAAAATTTTAGGCCTTTTTTATTTAATTTTATTAAAATCATTATTTTTAATTTCTGTTGACAAAGGCGGGCCCCACTCATTAATGTTCATTGTAATGGCTTCTGTGCACTGTTCGCATGTGAACCGTGTGCAGGAGAATATTCATCTTATATCCGTGTGTGGGAGAATATTTATCTTATATATAGTTGTTATTGTTATTATTATTTGCTGAACCTGGTTACATAATGCTTTTGCAGGTAATGCTAAAAGAAAGAAATACACTACTATAGGTATTATGCTTTTCAAGCTTTTCCTTTCCTTAGAGTACTACCAAGATGGTATTTGTATGTAGATGATTGAATCGTACTGGGGATGCGAGGGCGGAATACGTGTGTCGTTCAAGCTGTTCATCAACTGAACAATAGCAAGCATTCCTAGCCTACAAAATCAGGCTGGTCAGCTCATCAAGTGAGCCACATGTTCAATAGAAATTATGTTGATAGTAAGGCAAATCAACAATCCACATTATTTATGGTACTTACAGTGAGTTGACCACCTATTGTTTTGGGCTGTGGCAAGTTGAAGTGGGGGCAATTTGATAAACAGCACATATCTCACATACATATATCCTTGTTTAGGCACTCTTTTCATTTCTCGTGTCTACTTTTGACATTATGAAGGACTAATTGCCAATCCAAGTGTTAACAATGCCCGCCACTCATAAGCACCTCGTGTTGATACCATAGCCCAAAAGGAGAGACCATTCTATTTAGCAGGTGGATCCACATGTGCAGATTGGCTCCTGTACATACGATCCAAGGGCAGACTGCAGTTGTGACTTGTGCCTTCATTTGGATGGGTCAATAGGAAGGAGCATATAGCCATGGCAAATCTCTATTGTATTTTGCAAAGCAGAGGGGTGTGCCTAGATCAAAATGTTATTGAAGAATCTATACATTTGATATATCCGGTCTCAGATGGCCTGTAGTTCCAGAATCACCATTTTGGTAGCCCTAGCCTCCCAACAGACTACTTTCCATTTGTCTACATACTGGACCGAGCCATGCACTGTGGGAAATGGGATAAAGGTTCCTGAATTGCAAAATTATGGTGGTCACTAACCAAACTGCTGCAAAATTTGGGTGGCTGAGCACGTAACAGTAAGCCTTCTACAGAGACTGAGCACATTCTATTTGGCAGGTGAATCCACATGTTGTGCAGATTGACTCTTGTACATATGATTCAAGGTCACAATGCAGTTGTTCCTTATGTGTGTGGCTCGACAGGGAGGTGCCAGTACGCATTGCAAACCTCTATTGCATATTACAAGGAAGAGGGTTTTGCCTAGATCAAAATGTTTCTTATTTAAGAATTTATTGTGAGTGAGCAGTCAGTCAAACCGAACTATAAATTTGATATATCATGTCTAGGATGGCCTTAGTTCTAGAATCACCATTTGGATGGCCCTAGCCTAACTACGGTCTATTTTCCATCCCTACATACTTACAAGATTGGTAGGTTGCTGAGACATGCACTGTGTGTTAACTGGGATGAATGTTCCTGAATTACAAAATTATTGTGGTCGGCAACTAACATGCTGCAAAATTAAGCTGGCTGATCACATAACAGCCATTATAGTTGTCAGAACGAATAAACACTACTAAAAATAACTTATGTGAAAGGTGATGAAATTTTACCAAAAGTGTTTCATTCAAGTATCTCTCTTGCAGGTGCAATCACTGGATTTATTCTGACCTGCTGTTTTGTCTTCATACTGTGTCTTGTGAGGAAATTGCCATCAGATAATTCCATCTTCTTTTGGAAAAAGAAGACACCCGATAGTCGCAATGTGGAGGCATTTTTAGAAAACTATGGTTCTCTTGCTCCTAAAAGATACCGATATTCAGAGCTGAAAAAGATGACAAACTCTTTCAAGGATAATTTAGGCCATGGTGGCTATGGCAGTGTGTTCAAAGGCAACCTCAAAGATGGTCGTCCTGTGGCAGTGAAAGTCTTGAACAATGCCAAGGGAGGTAATGGTGATGAATTCATTAACGAGGTCGCTAGCATAGGTAGGACTTGCCATGTTAATGTCGTTGCTCTTCTAGGCTTTTGTTCTGAGGGTTCTAACAGAGCACTTGTTTACGAGTTCATGTCAAAAGGGTCTCTAGAAAAATTCATTTTCTCAGATAACTTGGGAAACAGGCAGCATGTTTTGGATTGTCAAAAGCGATTCCAAATTGCAGTTGGCATTGCACGAGGACTAGAGTATCTACATCGTGGGTGCAGCACTCGTATTGTTCATTTTGACATTAAACCTCACAACATTCTTCTGGATGATGACTTTTGTCCAAAGATTTCAGATTTTGGGTTAGCTAAGCTATGCCCTCAACAACAGAGTACCATGTCGATGCTAGATGCAAGAGGGACAATTGGTTATACTGCCCCTGAAGTGTTCTGTAGAAGCATTGGAAGCGTATCTCACAAGTCTGATGTTTATAGCTATGGTATGATGGTGCTCGAAATGATTGGGGGAAGAAAGAACATTGATGCAGAAGCAGAGAAAACTAGTGAGATCTATTTTCCGCATTGGGTATATAAGCACATAGAGCCTAAAGAAAGTCTAGCATTGCTTGGATTCCAGTCAAAGGCAGAAGAAGACATTGGGAGAAAAATGGTGCTAGTGGGTTTATGGTGCATACAAACAGATCCAACAATTCGACCATCAATGACTAGAGTGGTGGAGATGCTAGAAGGAAGTCTTGGAAGCTTGGAAATGCCACCCAAACCTTATCTTTGTTCACCTTCAAGATCATGTTCTTCTACGACCTAATGCCAGAAGAAGGTCTTTAATGTTGTATTTTAATAAGTTTTATATCTACTATGAGAGAATTCGCGGTGTCATTCTAATATAAACATCCTCTGGCACTGAGGTTTGAGAGATCTTATTATACATTTTTTTAAAACCTTAATTGAACAGAAATTTCTGGTGCAAAACTTCTTTGCTAAAATTTCATTTAAATATGTTGAAATTTTCATCCCAAGGAAAGTTAAAAGGAGCTAACCACCCCACTAAAAAGTAAATGACCCTTTTAGGGTCCCCAGCAACCCACCTTCCCCAACTAGTCTAGGGGGGTGGGTGTGAACAAGCCAACCTTGGACCAAGTTGAGGCTGACTTTACCATTAAACATGTTTAAGCTCTAGCTGAAATGATCTTAGCCTAACTTGAGCTTCACTTTAACATTGAATGCACGACCCAAAGAACGGAAGACCTAGTTAGATTGAAAATTCCTGGAGGGTCTAAAACACAACCCTAACAGAAAGTAAACCAAATCCCAGCACAGATATGAATATGGAAATTAAAAACCTAAGTTAATCAAGCAAACAATCACGAAGATGGACACGAGATTTTTTACGTGGAAAACCCTGGGTAGGGAAAAAAAAACCACGGGACCTAACACCGGTCCAAAAAGATCAAGCACTATGAAATCAAAGGTTACAAGATAAACTCACTCCCCTTTACAGTTGATCACAACCTAAGGACCAAAGCGATTCTTGCCGACGAACACGCCGTTCACCTTCTCCAGCACTTCAATCTCCACGCCTTAAGCAAGACGAATTGGATGGAACATGGATTGAAAATCTCCAGAGAACAAAGCTTCAGCACATGTCTTTGACACACAAACTCTCTGGAGGAAGATAATCTCTCTTAAGGTAATCTAGGGTTTTGATCTGAGAGAGGTATGTTGTTTATGAAGGGTTTAAAACCTTAAATAGGCTTCTACACTCGTATGGGAAAGTTCAGTTGTAATGGGATTGAAAGATCAGAGTTTTAGAAAGATGGGGCTAAAAAATAGCTGACACTTGCCGCTGGCCGATCGATCGGACTGTCAAATAACTGAGGCTTTTTCCGGGCCGATCGATCGGGCTGAAGGTCCGATCGATCGGACTGACTTTTAACTGAGACCAAATTGTGGGCGATCGATCGGATTGGGAAGGCGATCGATCGGTCTGTCTTTTTGTTGAAAACACTCTGTATCCTGATGCTTTGGAGTTCTTCTTCAAACCAGGATGGTCCATCTAAGAAAAACAAATTACATTAAATCCCCATGTTTTGTCCACCCAATGAATTAGCCAACACTCAAAAATACTAACAATCTCCCCCTTTGGCAATTCATGGACAAAACATCTAATTACATTTGATTCTACCCAAAGACTATTCAAAAGAAAAAGACCAATCTTCCATAGCTTCATCACCGATACCTGCATTACCTATCATAGACAATCTTTGACAAAAGATCATGATCATATGAAAAATGAAGCAATTAAGTAAGATACATTAAACAAAGAGATCATATGAGAAACTTAAGACACTACACAAAGCAAAGACTAAGTAAACTTAAACAAAGATAACATCAAAGATAACATAGTTGGAGCTTTGGGTTAGAGCTAAACAAAACAAAGATAACATAGTTTAGAGAATCTCCCCCTAAGTGTGTCTCCCCCTTTTTTGTCCAGAAATTGACAAGGGAACAATAAGATGTAGAAGGAAGAGATTAAACCAACAAAAACAATAGCATAAAAGTGTGAAGTTTGGAACAGAAGGTTAGGTGCTGAGGACTACTGAGGAAGAGGGAAACGATGCAGTAAAGAGTCCAACTTCTCCTCAATCCGGTTGCTACCTAGCTGTAGTTGCCTCATTTGATCAAAAACGTCATGGAACTGAGAGTCCATGCGATGCTCAAGAAGCTCAATTTGGGTAGATTGATCCAAGATGCGGTTCTCAAACTCTTGCAGATAGGCAGGCATAGCAGACGCAAACTGTGGATCAACGGGAGCAGCCTCTTCACCCGGAGCTGGAGCTTCGTCACCACTGTCATCAACATGAGCGGAGGAGAGACTGACAGTGCGGTATGTAATGGGACCTCTTCCTTTCACAACATAGTCCTGTGGCCCAACAGCTACTCGTTTAGACAGAAGAATCCGAGTGAGAAGAGCTCCATACGGAAGAGAAGTAGTCGACGCACCGAGAGGGGCAGCCACCATATGCTTATAGATAGCAAGTGGAATGTCAATAGGCTGTCCAGTCCCAATCAAGTAGAGAAGATGGCCTATCTCCATGACAACTTCTGAGGTTCTCCCTTTAGGCTCAAGGTTGAAACACACAAATAGATTCAGCATACGGTACGAGGGGGTAAGGTACTTCTGTTTCAGGACACCCCCTGGCCATACACGTTTACGGCCACCGGTGAGAATGGTAATCACCTCATCCCAGTCAGTATTATCAACCGGGTCTTCCATGTCATCCGGATCTGGCTCCAGAGTTGGATATACAGCATTGAGACTCCGATCAATCTGAATGAACTGTGCAATAAAATCCGGATCGATTTCAACAATAACCCCTCTAACAAAGGATTTGAAAGAGTCTTCTCCAATATCATGAATATTGTTGTAAAACTCTTGCACCATTGACCCATATGTGGTAGGGTCAAGAATATACAAGGAAGCCCATTCTCTTTCTAACAGCCATCGACTGAAATCAATTTCGATTTTGGCTAAATTCACTGGACGTTCCACTATGACTTGCTTCTTGGAAAAGACATTCACAAACGAATTTTCCTTGATCAAACTTTGAAATCGATTCTCATCAAAGGTGGGTGCAGAGGAGGAGCTACCCCGATGGCATGTTTTCTTACGAGGATGAGAGACTTTTGGGGCCATTTTGTCTTTGAGACAATCTAACAAACACCTGGGGTGCATTGTACAAAGACACATATCCAACATGCATTTTAGAAAATGAGACATCCAAAATGGAAGTACAATATGAAGAGAAGATATCATATACATTAAGACTAGAAAATCATTGCCACAACCAAAACATTTTCAAGCATCCATAACCAACAAGACAATCTCCAAATACCCAATCTATCTTCCAAAACCAAAGATAAACACATGGAATGAAATGGAAAATGGAAGAGAGAAGAGGAGGAAGAAAAGTTACCTTTTGAAGAGCAAACACCCCTGAAGGAGAAACCCTAGAATGAGAAGAGGAACTTCGGTTTTTAGGGCAGAGAAACAGAGGGAAAAACAGAGAATGAAAGAAAAGAAAACGGGCGCAGTGGCTATATAAACACGCTGTCCGATCGATCGGACCAGTTTGGCCGATCGATCGGACCAAGGCAAAAAAAAAAAGGCATAAACACAGCTAGAGGAAGGAAGAGAAAAAAAAATTTCAATGAAGTGTTCTAGGATATAAGATATGATCACACATATTAGAACCAACTTCCCCTTTTTTTTTTTTTTTTTGTAAATTTTTGCGATGCTATTTCCCCTTTTTTTTTATTTTTTTTATTTGGAATTTGCACCAAATAAGATCCATCATTGGTGACTTTCACACTAATGAGTATGGTAGCCTTCTCTAATGAAACTTTTCAATCATATAGTAGCTATCACACATACTCGTAGGTAGTCCTGACCTCCGGTTTTTTTTTTTTTTTTTGTTTTTTTTGAGTAGGGGAGTCGTGTACTGACAATAAGCAACCAAACCATAATCACCAAAACAAAAAATTGAAAGGGACTAAGGATATGAGCAAATACCGAGAGATTTACGGAGAGAATCAAACCGAGTTGGGTCCAAAGGTTTTGTAAGAATATCAGCGAGTTGATTTTCCGTAGGGATATGCTCTAAGGTAATGACCTTCTCTTCAACCAAATCTTTGATAAAATGATGCCTTATGTCTATGTGTTTGGTTCTAGAATGTTGGACCTGGTTTTTAGAGATGTCAATAGCACTTTTGTTATCACAATAAACAACCATTGTGTTCTGTGCAATGCCATAATCAGATAGCATTTGTTTCATCCATAACAATTGTGTGCAATAACTTCCAGCCGCAATGTATTCTGACTCAGCTGTGGATAGTGAAGTGGAGGTTTGTTTCTTGCTGTGCCACGCAACTAAATTATTTCCAATAAGAAAACAGCCACCGGAAGTGCTTTTCCGATCATCTACACAACCTGCCCAGTCAGCATCCGAGTAACCGACGACATTCATGTTGGTATCTCTTGTAAACCATATTCCAAAATCAGTGGTGCCACTCACATATTTTAGAATTCTCTTTACAGCTTGGAGATGAGATTCTTTGGGTCTTGACTGATATCTGGCACAAACACAAACACTGAAGGAGATGTCTGGTCTACTGGCAGTCAAGTATAACAAGCTTCCAATCATGCTTCTATACATTCTTTCATCAAAATCTTTCCCTGAAGAGTCTAAACTCAGCTTAACAGTGGTGCTCATGGGAGTATTGGATTGCTTGACAGAGGTCATCCCAAATTTCTTCAAAATGGTTTGAGCATATTTGGTTTGTGAAAGAAATATCCCATCCTCACATTGTTTGATTTGTAGACCTAGGAAAAAGGATAATTCTCCAACCATGCTCATCTCAAATTCTTTGGACATAGAAGAGGCAAAAGATGTAGCCAAACTTTCAGATGTGGAACCCAAAACAATGTCGTCCACATAAACTTGAGCAATAAGGATATTTTTTCTCTCTCTCTTGATAAAAAGTGTTTTATCTACGCTGCCCCGTACAAACGAGTTTTCAAGCAGGAAGGTAGTCAATCTCTCATACCATGCTCGAGGAGCCTGCTTCAAACCATACAAAGCTTTGTTCAATTTGAACACATGATCAGGGCAATGGGGGTCTTGGAAACCTTGCGGTTGTTCTACATACACTTCCTCATTTAAAAATCCATTCAAGAAGGCACTCTTGACATCCATCTGATACAACTTGATTTTTAGAGAACAAGCTACAGCCAATAAAATGCGAATGGACTCAAGGCGAGCAACCGGAGCAAATGTTTCATCAAAATCTATTCCCTCCACCTGTGTATAGCCCTGGGCAACTAGTCTAGCTTTGTTTCTGACAACTTGTCCAAATTCATCAGTTTTATTTTTGAAAATCCATTTTGTACCTATGACATGTGTATTTTTGGGCCTTGGAACTAGTTTCCAAACATTGTTACGCTCAAATTGACCTAACTCCTCATGCATGGCGTTAATCCAGGAGTCGTCTACAAGAGCTTCTTTAATGTTTTTGGGTTCAAAAGAGGAAACATAACATAAAAAATTTACCTCACTTTGGACTTGCTGACGAGTTTTGATAGGAGCATTAACATCACCAATTACTTTATCGAGAGAGTGATCCCTGATTACCTGACCTTTTTGGGATCGAGGATTTACATCCTTGCTTGAAGAGGGTTGAGGAGTTGATGTACTTTGAGTAGCACCTTTCACTTTCAGTCCAGACTCATCACTTTCAGATTCTGATTCAGTGTCAGGAATGACAGCTTCTTGATCCGGTGTGATTGGATCTTTTAGTTCCGTGTGTTGCTTATCATTTTGTCCAACCTGCGGAGAAGAAGGAAGAGTTATAGGGAATTCATCTTCATCATCAGAAAAATAAGCGGGTCCAGCGTCATCAACAGTGACATTGATAGATTCCATGACTGTGGAATGTCTCAGATGAAATACCCTGTAGCCTTTGCTATTTAATGAGTACCCAAGAAAAATCCCTTCATCACTTCGGGAATCAAATTTTCCAAGATGTTCTCTATCTTTCAAGATGTAACACTTACTCCCGAAGGTTTTGAAGTATTTAACTGTAGGTTTTCGACCAGTCCATAGTTCATATGGAGTATTCTTGGTTCCAGTCCTGAGGTAGACTCGATTTATCACATAGACAGCAGTGTTAACTGCCTCTGCCCAAAACCTTTGTGGCACGTTTTTACTATGGATCATGACACGAGCCATTTCTTGTACAACCCGATTTTTCCTTTCAACTACTCCATTTTGTTGTGGAGTTTTAGGGGCAGAGAATTCATGTTTAATGCCATTTTCAGTACAAAAAGTGTTAAAAAAAGAGTTCTGAAACTCTGTGCCATGGTCGGATCTGATTCTTGCAATTCCACCATACTGTCCGCCCTTATCTGTAAGAAGTTGAAGCCATAAGCAATGAAACACATCAAAAGTTTCAGATTTATCTCTAAGAAAGCGAACCCAAGTAAATCTAGAGAAATCATCAACAGTAAGGAAGATGTACTTTTTGCCACCAATACTTTCAGATTTTGAAGGACCCATGAGATCCATATGAAGTAGCTCTAGTGGTCTCTTGGTAGTAAACATTTCCAATTTTTTATGTGGTGCCCTAATTTGTTTCCCAATTTGACACGGACCACACACGTGGTTATGAGGTTTTTGAAGTTTGGGAAGTCCTCGAACTAATTCTTGCTTAGAAAGTTTTTCCAAATCAGAATGGTTGATGTGACCTAATCTTTGATGCCAAAGGTCAACAGTATTGACAGTAGCAGAATTACAGTTCAAAGCTTTTTCATTGACTATCTCATTGACAACCACATAGCAATTATCAGAATTCTTTTTACCAGAGAGTACATGTTTTCCAAGACTGTCTATTATGGAGCAATTATTTAAAGAAAAATGAACCTCATTACCAGATTCACAGAATTGACTTATACTTAGCAAGTTTGCTTTAAGTCCATCAACTAGGAAAACATTATTGATAGTGGACATACCTGGTATGTTGACAGATCCTTTACCAACAACTTTAGATTTGCTTCCATCTCCAAATTGAACATTACCACCCTCATGACTTACAAGTGATGTGAAAAGGGACCTATCCCCTGTCATATGTCTAGAGCACCCGCTGTCTAAGTACCAAACATGTGAACTTTGTGCTTTAAGTGCAGTGAGAACCACATTGCAGCGAAGATCAGATTTACGTACCCAAATGAATTTTTGTTTGACCTTATTAGGGGTCAAATTGATCTTCTTTCTTTCCCTTCGAAGTTTCTTTCGCAATTTATTGCAATGAGGCCTTATATGTCCAATGATTCCACAAAAGTGACAGGTGGGGACATATTGACGATAAGGTGTATAATGTTTGAGATTGGAGTTCACAATTTTAGGTTTAGAAACAGCAGGTTCTATAGCAAAAAGTGTATTTCCCCGAACAAACTTACCTGTGTTATTGGAGGAGGATGCACCGTAGTCAAATCCAAGACCATGCTTGTTGCTAGATACTATTTGTGCACCCAGTATTTCATCAAGTTTCTTTGATCCTGTATTCATCCGATGAATATCAGCTTTGGTGGAGACCAATTCAGCAATGGTTGTCTTGTGTTTGTCAGAAAGGCTATCTTTTTCAGTTTTGCAGGAATCTAGTTCTTTCTTTAGGAGTAAAATTTCTTTGTCAGCTTGAATAGAGTGCTCCTGAAGTAAGTCACGTTCATTCCCTGCAGAAATCAATTTGTCAGATAAAATGGCACGCTGTGATTCAAGTTGAGATACTTTACCTTGGGATTCATTGAGTTCAGTTTTAAGAACAAGATTTTCTTTTTCAGCAGCTTTCCATTTTCCTTTCAGAATATCATTCAATTGTGTCATCCTCCTTGAATGTTTGAGGAGACTGTGATATGCTTCTACTAGATCCTGTTCATTATCTGACAAACAATTAAGATCATCTGAAGTAACTTCATCTGATTTTTCCACACTTTCCTGCAACAAGGAGTCGTTAGATCTTGCCATAAAAGCCATAAACTTTCCATGTTCTGGTGATGATGATTCAGGTTCACTTTCATTGCAATCTTGTTCTGAATCATCATCCCACGTTACATTCAACACTTTTCCTTGAGTTCTGAAAGTCCTATTTACACATTGAGAAGCATAGTGACCAAAACCTTTGCATTCAAAACAGTGAGTACTCTTGGGAGGAATTTTGGACACATTTTTCTCAGGATTTTGACCAGTATTGGATTTAAATGAAGAAGAAGGCTTAAACTGTCCTTTTTGAGTATTATTTTTAAAATTCTTTTTAAAATCCTTTCTATCGTTTTTCAAAAACTTTTTAAACTTTTTAACAAATAGGGCATCAAGGTCTGGGTCATCGGTCTCTTGTTCAGAGTCATTCTCATGCTCCATAAGAGACTTCAAGGCCATTCCTTTAGCTTTCTTTGTTTTTCTAAGATTGGCTTCAAAGGTTTGCATGTTGCCAACTAACTGATCAACTTTAATTGAATCCAAATCGCTGGACTCCTCAATAGCAACAACTTTTGGGTCAAATCTTTCAGGAAGTGATCTAAGAATTTTTTTAACAATTTTATGTTCAGGTATGACTTCTCCTAAGTAAAAAGTAGAATTCACAATAGCAGATAACTTATCATTGAAATCATCAAAAACATCAGTTTCATCCATTTTCAGATTCTCAAACGCAGTAGTTAAACTCTGAAGTTTGGATTGCTTAACTTTGAGAGTACCTTCATGAACAGTTTCTAATATATCCCATGCTTCCTTAGCAGTTTTGCAAATAGATATTCGACGAAATTCAGCAGGAGAAACACCGTTAAATATTGAATTTAAAGCTCTACCATTAAAATTGAAGGTTTGTTTATCCTCCTTGGACCATTGAGGCATGGGTTTTTCAATGACTTTGTTGTCGTCAGTGGTAACAGTAGGCAAGGTATAACAAAAAACAACAGAATTCCAGACATCCACATCTATGGATTGGAGGAAGGCAGTCATTCGAACTTTCCAATAATGATAGTTCGATCCATCCAAGAGTGGGGGTTTGGAAATAGAAGATCCATCTCTAAAATTGTCCATATCAGAAATCTGTGTAGATCTCACACAATAACTTAGTGTGAATCAGCTCTGATACCAATTGAAAATTCCTGGAGGGTCTAAAACACAACCCTAACAGAAAATAAACTAAATCCCAGCACAGATATGAATATGGAAATTAAAAACCTAAGTTAATCAAGCAAACAATCACGAAGATGGACACGAGATTTTTTACGTGGAAAACCCTGGGTAGGGAAAAAACCACGGGACCTAACACCGGTCCAGAAAGATCAAGCACTATGAAATCAAAGGTTACAAGATAAACTCACTCCCCTTTACAGTTGATCACAACCTAAGGACCAAAGCGATTCTTGCCGACGAACACGCCGTTCACCTTCTCCAGCACTTCAATCTCCACGCCTTAAGCAAGACGAATTGGATGGAACATGGATTGAAAATCTCCAGAGAACAAAGCTTCAGCACATGTCTTTGACACACAAACTCTCTGGAGGAAGATAATCTCTCTTAAGGTAATCTAGGGTTTTGATCTGAGAGAGGTATGTTGTTTATGAAGGGTTTAAAACCTTAAATAGGCTTCTACACTCGTATGGGAAAATTCAGTTGTAATGGGATGAGGGCTTTTTCGAAAGATCAGAGTTTTAGAGAGCCAGATGGGATTGGCTAAAAAATAGCTGACACTCTCTGTGATCCTGATGCTTTGGAGTTCTCGCCCATGATGGTCCATCTAAGAAAAAACAAATTACATTAAATCCCCATGTTTTGTCCACCCAATGAATTAGCCAACACTCAAAAACTACTAACAATCTCCCCCCTTTGGCAATTCATGGACAAAACATCTAATACATTTGATTCTACCCAAAGACTATTCAAAAAGAAAACGACCAATCTTCCATAGCTCCATCACCTTACCTGCATTACCTATTCAACGACAATCTTTGACAAAAGATCATGATCATATGAAAAATGAAGCAATCAAGTAAGATAAATTAAGCAAAGATATCATATGAAAAACTAAGACAGCTACAAAAACTAAGTACTAAGTTAGTTAACAAACTAACATCAAAGTAACTAGTTGAGCTTTGGGTTAGAGCTAACTAAACAAACTGAGTTAGTTAATCTCCCCCTGTGTGTCTCCCCCTTTTTGTCCAGAAATTGACAAGGAGACAATAAGATGTAGAACATCCAGAGATTAACAACAAAAACAGCATAAAGATGTGAAGTTTGGAACAGAAAAGATTGAAATTGCTGAGGGCTACTGAGGAGGAGGGAATCGATGCAGTAGGGAGTCCAATTTTTCCTCAATCCGGTTACTTCCCAACTGTAGTTGCCTCATTTGATCAAAAACCTCATGAAACTGAGAGTCCATGCGATGCTCAAGAAGCTCAATTTGGGTAGACTGATCTAGGATGCGGTTCTCAAACTCTTGCAGATAGGCAGGCATAGCAGACGCAAACTGTGGATCAACGGGAGCAGCGTCGTCACCTTGATCTGGAGCTTCATCACCACTGTCATCAACATGAGCGGAGGAGAGACTGACAGTGCGGTATGTAATGGGGCCTCGTCCTTTCACAACGTAATCCTGTGGCCCAACCGCTACTCCTCTAGACAGAAGTATCCGAGTGAGAAGTGCTCCATATGGAAGGGAAGTAGTTGACGCACCGAGAGGAGCAGCCACCATGTGCTTATAAATTGCAAGTGAAATGTCAATAGGTTGTCCAGTCCCAATCAAGTAGAGAAGATGGCCTGTGTCCATGACAACTTCTGAGGTTCTCCCCTTGGGCTCGAGGTTGAAACACACAAACAGATTCAGCATCCTGTAAGAAGGGGTAAGGTACTTCTGTTTCAAAACACCCCCAGGCCATGCACGTTTACGGCCACCGGTGAGACCAGTTATCACCTCATCCCAGTCAGTCGTATCAACCGGGTCTTCCATGTCATCAGGATTTGGCTCCGGAGTCGGATATACAGCATTGAGACTCCGATCAATCTGAATGAACTGTGCAATAAAATCCGGATCGATTTCAACAATAACTCCTCTAACATAGGATTTGAAAGAGTCTTCTCCAATATCATAAATATTGTTGTAAAACTCTTGCACCATTGACCCATATGTGGTAGGGTCAAGAACATACAAGGAAGCCCATTCTCTTTCCAACAGCCATCGACTGTAATCAATTTCGATTTTGGCTAAATTCACTGGACGTTCCACTATGACTTGCTTCTTTGAAAATACATTCATAAACGAATTTTCCTTGATCATACTTTGAAAACGATTCTCATCAAAGGTGGGTGCAGAGGAGGAACTACCCCGATGGCATGTTTTCTTACGAGGATGAGAGACTTTTGGGGCCATTTTGTCTTTGAGACAATCTAACAAACACCTGGGGTGCATTGTACAAAGACACATATCCAACATGTATTTTAGAAAATGAGACATCCAAAATGGAAGTACAATATGAAGAGAAGATAGCATTTACATTAAGACTAGAAAATCATTGCCACAACCAAAACATTTTCAAGCATCCATAACCAACAAGACAGTCTCCAAATACCCAATTTCTTCTTCAAACCATGATGATCCATCTAAGAAAAACAAATTACATTAAATCCCCATGTTTTGTCCGCCCAATGAATTAGCCAACACTCAAAAATACTAACAAGAGCTTCAGTCATGAGACAATTGAGCCATACTCGAGCTCGAGTCCAATCAAACTAAGCTGAGAAAAACTTTAGCTTGAGCTTGGTCATGAGACAGTTATCCAAAACTCTTACTAGAGCCTCTAATTGAGCTGAGCCCAGCTGACTTGCGAAATAGCTTGGCTTGTTGATTACACTACCTGGTAACTAGGGATATAAGGTAACAATTCTTATTGAATCTTGACTTTACAAGAATTTGAATTACTAGGTGATGGCATGGTATTCTTTTCCATCCTCCCTTGAATTTAACATTCATTTTTTGCTATTCACCTTCCATTCTCCATTTTTAACTGTTTATAAAAATAATAAGTCTTAAAATTCCTAGGAATTCACTTACATGAATCAAAATTCCCTTAATAGAAAGCAATAGTGAATATTTTTTTTTAAATGGAGTCCTTTTATTTTCCACAGGTAGCACTACCTATTACCCACAAAAGAGTCTGGCTTATAATGAATGCACTCACCACACCAATCAAATAACCAAATGATTCTGGAACTTGAAAGGTTTAGTAGTTTTGCCATCCATTTGAAGAGCGTGGTTAGGATTGTGATTTCAATCTAAATTTAACAAGAGGACCTTGTACCAATGCCTCTACCATAGCTTCCACTGAATTTTCTATCACCAACCATCCTCCTGGTTCTCTACAGGAAGTAAGTCCAACTCCAACAGCTCTCTCACTGTGCTAAAAATCTTCCCCACTTCAAACGATACCTTTTCTTCTGTCTGGGTAAGTTCTGGTCAAGTTGATTTAAAGGCGAGGAAGAATGGTTTGCGATGCGTCTGCTACAATATGAATGGGACCCAATTAAAAAAACAGACCATGGATAACCTAAAGTGGACCATTGTTTATGCACTCAATAGAGCCACTGTTTTCCATTTTCCCAAGACAAATTAACATAAAACTGAAAATAGTGCCACAAATGAAAATATACAATCCCAATACAGCATTTAACAAAATGTCCCCATGTTTCATTTGATCATGTAATTAACTGTAGAGTTGATGGAGTGCTTAACACACTCTGGGTTTGAATCAAATTTAAAACAGAGCATAGAGAAGTTGTGTAGTTGTGTTGTGAATGGTTTGAATTTTGATACACAACGGCGATTGTTGATTGGAGAGTAAAAATTCAGAATTCAACTCAAATCATCATTCAAATATCAATATTTAATGATGCAGAGTAGGTAAAACTCAACTCAAATAAATAAATGAATGCTTAGATGACAATGATGTCAGTAATGATACACTTCTTTTCTAAAAGAAAAAAAAATTGAATACTCTTCTAAACCAAAAATACATGTTTGTAGAAACACCAGAGTCCTTCCGATAAAACTGGTCTGGGCTATTGTGAAGATTACAAAGGCTTGGTTGAGAGGAGAGTTAGATGAATATAATAGCAGTGTTTGAAGAAGGAAAATTACTGACTTTTGCTTCTCTGGTAAAAGTGACGGTGGAAATTGGCCTAATTTCATCATCATGAATGCATTTTTAAAGGTAAAAATCATATCTTCACAACATTGATTCTCTAAGGACTAAAAAAAAAAAAAAAAAAAGTTCATTTGTCACCAAAAACTTTAATTTACAGTGTAAAGAGACAGGAAGTACAAATATGAGATAAGACGGAATGAATTAGTCAAAAGCAATACTTCACTAAATTTACAATACCTCTGCCATTCAACAGTCAAACAACACCCAATTCGACAAAGTTAATGATAAATAAACACCCATACCTTCACCTTTAACCTCTCCTGCAATTTTCTTGGCTGCTCATTCAATGTCTCATCCGCACCACCTCTTCATATACATCTACACTTCAATCTGCACTTTCATCCTGACCGTTTGCAATGGATATCCAGTAAATCGCACAATCCCAGCCTGCCCTTCCACCACATGTGGCAACCTCACCATCAGCTACCCTTTCTGGCTTTCCAATGGAGCCCCCACGCCCCAATACTGTGGCTACCCAGGCTTCAACATCTCCTGCAACATCCAACACCAACCCATCTTTCATCTCCCTGACCACCACAAGTACTACTATGTCAGAAACATCAACTACACCGAAACCACCATCAACCTCTTCGACATGGACCTAATGGGCGAGACCTGCCCAAGCCCAAGACCACATCACAACACTACAACGCCACTCAACACCTTGCCTCTCTTATACTACAGCTCGCTCAACTTGAAGCTTACCTTTTTCTTCAATTGCTCTTCGGCTAATTCCAGTTACGGAGGGGAGATTCGTTGTTTGGGGAATACAACTGTCAACAACAAGACTTCTTTTGTGTTTCGTGAGGGAGATGTTCCAGAGTTTGAATGGAGTAAGTATTGTGAGGAGAGTGTTGTGGTCCCTGTGCTGGCAAGCGAGGCAGAGGGTGGTAACTATATTGATTTTCGTAGGTTGCTGCTTAAGGGGTTCGATTTGGATTGGGATTCAGGAGATGGAGATTGTATGTTGTGCGAGGTCACTAATGGATGCTGTGGGTATGGCAGTAACAGTGGAAAATTCAGCTGCTTCTGCCAGGATGGAGTACATGCCAGAGATTGCTATGATGGTACGCTCTCTTCATCCTTCAAGTTATCTTTTTTTCTTATTTCAATTGGTTCCTCAACCTTCCAATGATCGTCATATGCAATCAGTTGATGGTACAAAACAAAATGCATGTGTAGAACTTCAGCAACTATATCTTGCTAAATTCTCAAGATATTTCGTTGAGAATAGTCAATTAATATATATTATAAAGGTAAGATTCGATTTCGAAATTAGAGTCTGATTTCGTAGTGGATTGTAAAATTGGACTCTAATCTCAAATAAATTTAAAAAATTAGATCTCAAATTAATTTTGAAGAGATAAATTCTATTAATCAATTCAAAGTCCACTTTTGTTAAGTTTCTTTATGTGAATTCAAATTTTAATATATATCTATTATGGATAGGTATTTAAAAAGTCTAGATTAAAAAATCCACCTTGCTCAATAACCCTATCCAAACAAGTTAAAATGAGTATTCTTTAGGTGGATTTAGAATTTTAATATATCTATTATGGTTAGAAAATCCTTAATATTTGTGATTTTTAAAAGTGAATCATTGATAGTGATTTATACATATGGGCTCCACATACAATAAACTTTTTTAAAGTGGTCTCATATTCTAATTCTTAAAGACGGGGCCACATGCAATTTTGCAAATGTTAATTTACATAAGATTTGAAGTTTCATATTCATTTATATAAAAAGTAATATTTACTTTGTATAAATATTGGGCTGGGCCATGCTTCGAACCGTAATAAATGGTATATTTTTTTATTTTTTTATTTATTTTCATATTTATTTTCTCATTAATTAATATCTCATAAAATAACTATAAATGGGACGTGTTTTTATATCTGAGCCCGAGCTTAGCGCGGGCATACTTGAGTGGTTATTTATAGAGTACAATGTCAATAGCTTAATCATAACTCTAATCTCATCTAATTTTAATTGGTATTTCCTATTTGTCTCTCCTCCTGCTCATGTCATGTGTATAAGACTATAAGGTCATGTAGATCCTCCTAGTATGCCAGTATATCTTTGGGGCCCACTGATATATTGCTTACTAGGCCCATATAATCGGATTTTTAGTTTTTCAAGTGGGAGTATTGTATGGCCACAACCAAACAAGAGCCCTTCATAAAATGGTCAACCTAATAGCCTTGTTTGTGCAATTACTAACTAGAGGAGTTGTTTTTTATAATGGTGTGGGTATCCCAGTGTGGTAATTTTAACCAAATGGGTTAATTCTCTCGGGGGCACACATGACCCCACAACACAAGGACATCAGGTAAGTCTGGGCCTTTTTAGGTAGGAACTGAAACACAAGACAACAAGTAATTCTAGGTGTCACGGGATAAATTTTTCGCACTAAAATTACACCGCACAGCACTAAGATTTCTCTTAGTCAGCTTACCAACAACAACACAGTACACTCAGAAATGCAGGAATACAAGGGACGACAAACAACACACACAACTATTGATTAATTAGGCACCAGCCTATTTCTCTTATTAATCAAAACTGGGAGTTACAACTCTCTTACAATTTTTTACACTCTCTGTTACAACAATTACAAAATAAACTCGGATCTACTTTTCTGTCCCCAATGTCTTAAACCTCGTAGACATTTATAAGGAAGCTTGACCAATCACTGTTTGCCAACAAGGATAACTGTTGTTGTCTTTGACCAATTAGAATGTGCCAACACCAAGCAAACCGACTGCTTAGGGAATAGTTATTGTCTGCAGTTAGAAATGACATGTCTTCTAACCATAGGTCCAAGTCATCTGCCAGCCAACTACTGCAACTGCATAATTGTTGCACATGTAGCTGTCACACCAAAGCATTAACTGTCATGCTAACTACACAACTGCTGCATTCGTGCCTGTCACATCAACAAAGTATCCCACAAGCATCACACCTCAGCACCAACTCATGGGACGCTTCACAGTATGTATTCGGGCTCCTTTCGTTCGGACCATGTGGGCCCAAGTGTGAGAGAGTGGGTCCCACGCACCAATTTTACATCCGAGTCCCACCAATGTGCAACCGGAGCTACCAAGGTCATTGGTATGCTTCTCAATGCTTACTGTGTGCTAACAGGGTTGACCGTCCATTTTTCCATCCCACAGGCATACCTCCTACATAGTAGAGGTATGTGCCACCCATTGTTTCTCACATTTTTTGTATAAACGTCCGAGAATGAGGAAATGGACCTTTCGACATGTTCCCGGATCCCAATGCACAAATCCTTTCACACAATGATTGTTCAACATGTCATCCACATTTTTAATGCATTAAACATGCATTTATATCCAGAAAACACAAGGTTGGTCGAGGGGTGAAAATCTGCCACACGCAGCACCAGCACGACGTCGACCACAGCACCCGCAACACGTGCACGACGTCGCTCGCAACAACCGCAGCACGCGACTGACGTTGTTCACAGCAACACTGCACGACGTCTGCACACTCCACGTGCAGCATAATACTGCACACACCACGTGTAGTACAGCATGACGTGCACGTCTATCACTGTACAACAGTAGTAGGCACCGTCGTCCATCACACCAGTGACTGAGGGGCGATGCCCATCCGCACCAAGGGATTCATATGCAGCATTTAACTTCCATATCACAGTCCATATGTCCCAATGAACTGTCTATGCAACAGTCAGGTCTGAGAGTCCCCATACCATCGCACCATCTGCGCACCGACGCAACATCAGCTGTTTAAGGGCTAACACTAGGCCTCTAGGGGCAAACACACACCTTATGCCAATGAACCGTTGAAACAAGTTGATAAGATCCCTTTTTTAATATCCCCGTGCCCATGCCAATATAGGGGAGGGTATAGGGGAAGCCTGCAAGGGCTATTAGCTCAGTGGTAGAGCATGATCCTAATAATTGCATCATCGTGCCAAGGCTGTGAGGGCTCTCAGCCACATGAATAGTTCGATGTGCTCACTAGTGCTTGACCCGTGGATGTGGATCATCCAAGGCACATTAGCATGGCCTACTTCTCCTGGTCGAACCAAACTTTGAATCCAAACTTCTCCTCAAGAGGATAGATGGGGTGAATAAGGTGAGATCCAAACTCTCCACCTTCAAAATTCCAGTTCTTTGCATCAACCTTTCATGAACCAAGTCGGCTCAACCCCATTTTATTGTCGGACGCAAGCAAGGAAACCCATTCCTATCCCAATTTCCATCTTTTCCTGAATCTTGAAACCCCACATCCAAACAGCCCATCATCAAACACTAATACAACCTCCCAAACAACCTGCAATTAAATCCCCAAATCAAATCTAATACTCTTGGGTCTGGATCTGATTCAGCCCGTGAGATAAAGAGCCAGCAACTTACAGTAGCCACTAAAATTTGTGCCAATTTGGCGGCAGTCATGTGGAATATGGTAGATCAAAAGTAAATCAATATTCATTTTGGTGTAGGAAAACTCCCTCAGCAGGTCGAGGTGTCACTGCCTCACTGGGCTTCAAATACATTTTAGATTTCGTATCAAACTTGGGGATGAATTTTACGAGCATGCAGAGTCGTCTCGCTATCAAAGCCGTCAAAGTGGAAATGAAGTCTGCTAAAGCTGAAGAGGAAAAATGGATGGTCCCTCTCTAAAGAAGATTTTCACCGAAACATTAGATTCTTTTGGTCATTGAAGATGCCAATAAGCGTTGTTAGGCCGTCCTTTCAGAGATTTTTTCACCAGGGATCTTTTGACATTTTCTGTTAACGAGCTTGGACAAACTTCTCCATCACTCTAAGAATCCATTTCATACTTCTTTCACCTCCAAGCTCCAACGATCGTTTAAAAGTAAATGGAGTGGATTAATGTGATGACAAAGGAGCCTGCATTCATGAAAAGAAAGCCCGTACACAGAAAGACAGTCCCCTCATGGAAAAAGAGACCATACACATAAAAAGAGGCGGCGTATTCATGATTCGAACTTTGGAGAGCCAAGTAAGAACTACCTTCCTTACCACTCGGAGAAGGCACATGTTCGTATTCAAGTCTTATAATGCTTTAGTTTACACTTGTGAAACGATTGGCACAGTTGTCAAACGATTGGCACAGTTACAAGAATTTCTAATCTTATTAAAAGAATTCGTGTGTAGAGAATTTCTATATTTTTCAAAAGTTGTCCCCTAGTTGGGATTCCTGAATCTCTCTTCTAGATCATCAATAAATGTCAAGGAGAATAGAATTGAGGTTGATGAAGGAAATGAGGAAATAGGGTTTTGTTGGGAACCGATAGGTGTCACGACCTATGGTCTTTTTTGCCATTTCACAAATTCCAAAGATTTTACAGAGCACTCTTGGACTAATTTTTAAAAACTCAATCACTGATTAATAATTAATTACTAAGTAACTTTTTTTTTTAGTAAAGATCCCTATATCAAACAACAGTGACCGAATCAAAATTCAAAACACGAATTACCCTTTGCTTAGAGTCATTTTCAAGCACTCCCTTTGATGGAAAAGAAAGCTGAGGGATTAGACTAGAAATATATAGACTGAAGAGAAGTTAGGGAGGGATAATGAGTCACACTAAGAGAGGAGACGTAAGTCTCATACTCGAGGAAAATTTGTGAGCTTCAGGACACATTTGTGTACACACCGTTTCCGCGGAAGGGAAAATTGCCACGTTAGCAAATTCTATAGAAATGGAAACCTCTGAAAATGATTTTCATAGAATTTAGAAATTCATGTTTAGTGCAAAAAAAATTTCTTGTTGAATTTGTGCTAATGTTGTTTGGTGCGGCTGTGGATTCCTTATAGAAAATCAAAATTTCTTGTTTCGTGAAATAATTTTTTTAAGAAAAATAACATAACATGTATATTATTTATTCAACATCAAATAATAATTTATTTAAAGAAATAAAAAATGAAAGAGTTGTAGGATCTTGGGTGAAATGGAAAAGAGTGAGAAAAAGAGGAAGAAGTTTTTCGAGAAAATCCATTTTCCGTACCCTCCATAGGAAATTCATTTCCAGCATTAGTAAGGAAAATGCTGATGAGGCAAGAAAGCGTTTCCGTGGAATTGTTTCACACCAAACGCCTGAAAAATGGATTTTCCGCATAAAACCGCTCATTTTTCTTCGAAAAAGTGTGACACAAACATGCCCAATTGAGGCTTGTACCAACGTCCATGGCAAAAGAGGACCAATTCACATCTGGACTCTTTTCAGAGTCTAGGGCTACAAATTAAATTGTATATATAATTTCCACTTTCTTATCCTCCAAGAAAGTCTTCCTTAGCCCAAAAAGAATTGATACAATTACCAAAATACCCTTAACCCATCTATTGGAAATTCAAATCACAATCAAAACAAAAACTCTCCTCATATATTGGTTTTAGATAAAATTTACTCGAAAACACAAAAGGAGATTGTATAAATAAATAATTATATAATTAATTTTATTGTGTTCATTAAAGTAAAATCTTGCCCGATGTTCCATCCCAGTCACATTTAGATATGCGAAGGAGATATAGCACCCATGTTCACACGGCATCCACAAAAATATGTAAAGAATTGATGGGATGTGTCTGTTTGCTTGGAATACATATGAATCTAAGGACGAATGAGTTGAGGATATAAGTTCACGTGAGGGATATAAAGTAAGATCACAACGGCAACCCTCACTATCATAGAATTTGAATTACAAAGGCGATAGATAGGTATTTATTTTCCACATTCCTTTAATTTATTTTCCCTTTGAGGAGAGATAATTTGATCTTTTTGAAATTTCATATTTATTACTTCAATTTTAATCAATTCTTAGAAATGAAATTCTTGCCATTCTTATGTATTCATGTGTATAACTAAAAAGAAATGAATTCTAGCCTTATCTAGGATTCTCTAGGCTAAATCCCACGCACGCACCACTTAGGCCCACTTTTTAATCAAACAATTCAAGTAAAACCCATGAGGGTCTGTGAGCCCATACACATGGAAGCGGGTTACACACGCGGAGAGGTTCCCCCACACAAATGGAAAGAGGGCAGAGCATACCCAAGGATTGGGTTTTTTTTTTTTTTTTTTTTTTTTTTTTTTTTCCTCTGAATCTTGGGCACCTCCATGAGAACCAACTAAGAAACCCCTCATCCCGATCAACCTCCCTCTTATTACACAGTTTGCCAAAATCAACTCAACTGGAGTGGGTGTCCAATTTTGTTTAACTCCTGAAACTGCCAACTGGTTCAACAAATAATTTATTGTCTATATTTTTTTATCAAAATCTGGAATAGAATTAGAGATCTCTTAAGGGTCGTATATATTGGCTTCGATGTTTTAATATTTTAAAAATCATTGATGAAACTAAGAAAATTAAAAATATCCACTTAATGGATAACATATATAAAAAACACAATTTGACCATCTGAATAATTAGTACCTGAAAAAAGGTTAGAATTTAATTTTTTTTCTAATGTAGTTCTAAAACTGAACTCACCAAAGTGTGTCCAAAGTTCAGTGAGTCAATTAAACATTTTGGCAGACCGAATCAGACTCATTCGGGCATATTCCCTCAAAGTCAAGTCGGTTTGTGAGTCAAGTCAAGTTATGATTTTGATCTATCATTCTTAGCGCGCATTTGACTGGAAAAAAAAAAAGTGTACCTAGCTAGTATACATCACATTAGAAAGAAAAAAGAGGAAACTGATGACAAAGAAGTTAAATAATGGTAAATTTGTCCCTATTGAGAATAAGACTCTTCACAATCGATTTGTCAACACAATAACTCTAGTTAAGGAAACTTTGTCATGTGGGAGTTGATCCTGGGCATCAGGTGTATTATTATAACTCCATCCAACCTACATGATCCAACTCATAATGTAATAGGATCACTGCCCAGATTATTGGAGTCGTAAAATAAAAAAAATAAAAAAATTAATTAAAAGGCCCGCAGCCAGAGCAAGTGCGGCTTCCTTTGTTTCTACTATGAGAGTTGTTAAATTCACGATTTTTCTTTTTACACGAGGCTTCTCCCTACACTATTACTAAAAATACTTTCTACCGAGTTATATTTTGTAAACTACCCTAATTTCTATACTCTCAGCTTCTACCCCCACCCAAAAAAAAAAAAAAAAAACAACAACAACTGTTCTCCCTTTTACTCCCCATTCTCCCTCTCACTGCCATCAAAAAAAAAAAAAAAAAAAAAAAGTCAAAAAACCCTTTGCTTATAGGTGATTTACCTGTTTCGGATCGGTAGAGGATTTTTTTTTTTTTTTTTTTTTTTTTTACAAAATGGTGAGTGGTACCCAACATATGATACAACCTACTTACTAGGCATCTATATCTCTATTAGAATGTATTTTGCCTTCGTTTAACCACAAGCCTCCAAAGTTCCATCCTTCAATTCATAGCATATATGAAGACAAGTGTCATTATCTGCTCCCTCTCCACTATCCACTCTCCACTCTTCTCTCTCCTCTAAAGTAACTTCCACATAACTTCCTTAAAAAAAAAAAAAAAAAAAACTTCTCATTACATAACTGATTTGATACTGGAAATACATATAACATTGGGAAAAAAGGTAACTATTAGAAGATGAACCCGTGGGTCGCCCGTGGATCCTCCTTCGCATCCACGGATCAAATTAGTTATCGGGTGGCCCACCTGGGTCCCGGTATCAATGCAAGAAAATCAAGCCCTCATCGAGGGTCCCACAACAATCTACTACAAAACTGATTTTGTTCCTAAAACACGTTTTCTCCCTCTCTCTAATCAGCACTGGATGGTGGGCCAAACAAGGTCCACCTTGCACGGATCCACCACCTATTGGGTCGCCCGTGGGTCCTCCTTCGGATCCACGGATCAGATGAGTCATCGGGTGGCACACTTGGGTCCCGATATCAACGAAAGAAAATCAAGCCCTCACCGAATCCTACCAACCAAATACCTAAATAATTTCAAATCCCCCTAAACAAACAACTTAGGTCCTCGACTAGATCGGAGATCGGATCAACTGGTGGGTCCCACAACAAGCTGCTGCAGAACTGATTTTGTTCCTAAAACACGTCATCTCTCTCTGATTAAACGCTGGATGGTGGGCCAAACAGGGCCCAGCTCGCATGGATCCACCACCTACTAGGTCACCCGTGGGTCCTCATTCGGATCCACGAATGAGATGGGTCATCGGGTGGCCCACCTGGGTCCTGGTATCAACGCCCTCACTGAATCCTCCCAACCAAACACCTTGGAACAATCAAAACCAAACACCCAAATAAATTCAAACCTAAAACACGTCCTCTCCCTCTCTCTGATTAGACAATGGATGTTGGGCCAAACAGGGCCCACCTTGCACGGGTCCACCACCAACTAGGTCCCCCATGGGTCCTCCTTCAAATCCACGGATCAGATGAGTCAACGGGTGACTCACCTAGGTCCCGGTATCAACACAAGAAAATTAAGCCATCACCGAATCCTCCCAACCAAACACCTTGGAATATTTAGAATCAAACACCCAAATAAATTCAAATCCCCATAAGCAAACAACTTGGGTCCTCATATCCAAACAAGCTAAACAGTTATAAAACTGAATGAGCTTAAAATCTGCCCAAACAATGACTGAAACTTGACTAGATTTTATCTTAAACAATTGCTGAAATTGGGCTGAGTTACAACCAGATTTCGACAGCAAATGGGTTGAGATTGGGTAAAAAACCACCCCAAATAGATAGATGCGGTGGGCTGAAACACAGACTAAAAGTGAGTCCTAAATGGACTGAAACCTGGCTCAGCAAAGTACTATGAAAAGGCTAAAAATCAATTCCGTGAATAGACTTAAAATTACTCCACAATTTGGCTAACAAATACAGTGGATTGGCTTAAAAAAAAAAGGTTTTTAATGAATACAAGCCTGAACCCTTGACCAAGCAGGCTAGAAAAAAATGGCCAAATAAAAAAGAGTTGAGTTTAAAGACTCAACCCAAGTTTGTCCTTAGAAAGGGGTTAAAATTAGCCCAAGTATGGCTTCAAATGGGCCAATCTGTGATTGGGGCCCAGTGGAACCCAATATCCTGCCACTCAAATGTAACTCCGGATGAAGGGGTTGGATTTGTCAGGCGTGGAGGCCTGGGCCATCCACACCTTGATCAGGGAGAGGGCATGTATGAAGAATCAAAAATTGTTTGGGTGTCTTGGACTGTGGGACCCAATGGGTGATCTGATCAGGGGATTGTGTTTTTTTATTGTCTTTAATGAAACATTCACATTTAATTAAAAGGCCTGGGCCATCCAACACCTTGATCAGGGAGAGGGCATGTCAGGAAGGGAAAAATAAAACATTCAGTTTTTTTGCACCTCCATCTAAACTTGATAGGTTGGAAAAATAAAAGAGAGGGACTCCATGTCAGCAATGTTTTTGACATGTTTTTGATGAGGCATTGATTTTTTTTTTCCAAATCTGCAATTAACTATATCATCAGACCATCAAGGCTCTAAGAAAAAAACCAATCCTCACACCTCATGCTAAAAATCAAATTAGCAACAAAAAATGACTAAACTGTTTACTAATTAAATTATTTAATAAAAATAATACGTATGAGTCTGTGCGCATTTAGTGGTTCTGTGGTCCATGCATAGCATGGGGTGTTGTTAGTCAATTCCTAAACGGTCGTATGAGATGAGATGAGACACCCTGGTGTTTCTCAATTGATAGCGTGGTTTATTTATGCCCTTTTTTATGGCCTACGGTTTAAAAAACAAAAAGAATTTAAAATAACATCAAGAAATTAATAAGAAACAATGAATATTCATAAGCCAAAGCAAAATATAAAGGTGGTCATAGAGTTTCAAAATTCACAAAAGACATGATTTCCAATTGGATAAAGTAAATTTAAGAGCCTGCTCGAATTTGTTTCATATTTGGACTATATAGTTAAATAAAATGAGGAATGGTCCCTCTGGATACTGCTGGGGACATCTGAATCCTCTCCATCAATGGATACGGAGAGTGTAGGAAACGCTTGTTAGATTCACAGTTGAGATTCAAAATCCTCCCGATCACACCCTCTCAGTGTTTTTCTTGTGAAGTTTGAGTTTTTCCACAGCGGAGACGAGATCGATGGGAGTTTCCGCGTTAATGAGACTCCAATCCATCATTTTCCATCTTTCCACACGGCATATAAGCATTCTATCACTTCGTAATCAGATGGCCCACTCACTTACTGCTGGTCAAGTAATTTTTTTGTTTTGGTAATTGGTCAAGTTATTTTGGTTTTTTTTGGTAATTGGTCAAGTTTTTATTGACCTTGCAATCTGCGTGGAAGATTTCAGGCTAGACTTTGACGATGAAGCTAATCTTAAATTTTTATTAAAGGCTAATTATTAACGTACAACAGTGTTCGGTGTAGTATCTTAATTTGGAAGAAACTAATCTCATTGACGCTCCATGATTTACTAGTTTTTATTTAATTTTTTTTCTTACACTCCAACCTAGGGGCTGGGACCCAATGGAGCCAGTGAAAATTGGAAGATGAAGTCCAAGTACTTTTCAATATTTCCTCGGGTGAAGCCAGAAGTGTTCACACCAAGCCTCAACAAATCCCTCCCACACCATCCTTTCCTTTATATTTGAGTAGTTAAGCGTCTCTCTCTCTCTCCAAATCATTTCTTTCTATATTTGCAGCTGCTACCCTGCAGAGCCCCATGATGAATACCTTCCCACCTCATCAATTCCTCCCAAAATCATTCGTCATCCTCGTGTTGCTATTCTTTATGCCAGCTTCATCTTCCGCCGGGGAGGTCAATCAACCACACAGCGACTGCTCTCCTTTCCTGTTTCAATGTGGGAAGGTCCAACACAACATCAGTTATCCCTTTTGGACTAAGGACTATCCGGAGCACTGCTCCTATGAAAAAAAGTTTGAAATTAGATGCAATTGGACGGACAATTCTCCTGAGATTGTGATTCGATCGCTCAAGTATCACGTTGAGGAGATCAATTATGAGAATCAAACAATCACCATTGTTGATAAGGATTACTTTGATCACAACAAAGAGGATACATGTCTTCGTCCCTCCAGGAACACCACTCTCGATTTCAAACTCGACTTCGAGGGAGATGGCAAGCTCTTATTCCTCTACAACTGCTCTAATCCTGTTGAAGACAACCCATACCCATTCATTAAACCCCTCAAGTGCCCATCTGTATCAGATCAATCACGCGGTCACGCTTTTTATGTAAGCAGATGGTTTTTAGAAGGAGCGGGGTTAATGGGATGGGGGGGTTGTCAAGTGATAGAAATCCCGATCCTCCAAAGGAACATGCATCAGCTCTTATCCAACCCGGATTATTGGAATGATGTTTTGAGAGGGGGATTCGAGGTCACTTGGTCTGCGATCGACCCCGACCATCGTTGCTGGGACTGCGTCCAATCCAATGGCCACTGCGGTTATAATGTAGACCCTCCAACAAACCCCACCTGCTACTGCAAGGGTAAACAGCATCATTACATGTGTCCTCCGGCGGGTAAGCATCTCGATCTTCTCCTTCTCTCAGCTTGATGTTGTTTCAGACACTGCTTCTTTACTCTGTCAACCATTGTGGTAGCCAAAAAATGAGTACTCTGTTAACCAACGTACCCCACTAGATAGATGACATGGAGTATAGACCATTTTGTGTCGACCCAACTAGTCATCAGATCCTTGTCTAGATCTGGATCTAGACATAAAAGTAATACCCCGTTATCAAATGATACCGAGCCCGGATCCCATCGCTGCTAAAACATAGGAACCGTGTAACACATGCCAAGATCTCTATAATTAGGCCCATATATTGATAATTAAGACCCTTTAACATAAATCCCTCTCACCTTTCCACGGATATGTTCTAAAATTTAGTTCCTATAGGAGTGGGTCCCACTGTTCGATACATCACATGGGATCCCACCGTGTTACACTGACACGGCAAGGGGGGGATCCATCCGGACTCCAGTATTATCCGGGCCGGACTCGAGTAGCGGATGCATTTGTTTAAGTTGAAGAGGTAGGCCCCGCTGATTGATAGATATATAGGAGTGACCGCAGGGAATTCTGAGGCCCCAGACTTTTCAGAAACGTCACACGAAAAGCACATTGGTTCAACAACTGAGTTCGGCTCACTTCATTGCACTTGCGCAGTTTGGGCCCTCCGGCTGATATATATAGATAGATATATATATATATATATATATATATATATATATATATATATTTATATGACCAAAGCTTTCCAAAGCTCAAAATTATGATAAAATTTTGTAAGCTCATGTTTGTGGGGATAACTTTTAGTGCATCCAAATGGACCGAATACATGACCCCCCTCAATTGCACATGTCCACAAACTTTCTGTGAGATCCGAATTTACTCAACCGTTGGATCGACTATTTATCGATCCGAATGGACTATTGACCGTTAAATTTTTGGGCTTATATGGAGATGGTAGAAATTATGGTTGGGGTTGATTTTTTGCACAGAGGAGGATCCCAGGTAGTCCTTGAAACCCCCCCATCTCCATGTGGGTCCCTAAGTGGGCCCACCACACACTTGAACTTACCTTATCCTAAGTTTAAGTTTAAGAGAGCCGGCCCATATATAGGTGCTCCTGTAAGTGTAAGAGCATCTCGCATATATATTTTTCATAATAAGGTGAGAGCATCTCTCATAAGAACATTTCCCATACATATATATATATATATATATATATATATATATATATATAGCACACTTGAATCTTGAATGTTCCTATCTTCAGTTGGACTTGAATCAGTGGTGTCTGACACTTGCCAATATTCACATGAATATTGGCTAAACCATTTTTCTTTATTAATTTTCTATAGCATAGTTCCGAATCTTAACTCACCAAACTGAGTCCAAATGTCAATCAGCTAAAACTGGCGAGTTTTAAGTGCTCCACCCATATTTTGGCAGACTGAGTCCCACTCATTCGGACCTATTCCCTCCAAGTTGTAAGTCAAGAGTCAAGTCAAGATTTTTAACAATCAATATTATCATTTGACTGGAAACAAGTTTTAAGTGTGGTCTCCTTTGTATCTCCTAAATAAATTTTTTTTATTGTTAACCTTGCATTATATTACAATCCAATTGCTGTCAAGTTTTCATTTTGTCAAGAACAAAGGGTTTCTTAGTTGGTTGGCAATCCTGCATCTTACCTGTATCTAGGGATATGCCACTCTTCCCACGTGTGTATAGCCTCTCCTTTCAATTGTGTGGGTTGCCTCTTGTATGTTTGTGGGCTCTAATTGATCCCAACCCCCTTGGCTAATTTGTGTCATTTTGTCAAAAAAGAAAGAGAAAAGGGCCTAAAAAAACCTTTGCGTGCACTTAATTTGCTGGTTTTGATTGATAGATTGGTTTATTTATGCTTTTTTTCTTTAATTCTTAAAATAAAGAGTTAAAAAATAGAATAAAGATTTTAAATTTTTTTATGAATCTCCATAGTTAATTGCTTTTAGAGTGTTTTGGATGTAAATTAGATACCAAAATAAAATATAAAGGTGGTGAGGTGAGATCTGAGTTTTGATTCTTTTGAAACATTCTAAATTATAAACTCCTTGAAATCATAATTTCAAATAGAATAAAGGAAAAAAGAAAAGAGAACTTACGAAGGCATATAAACAGCCGAACAGAGGCTACTTACCTCTCCATGCTCATAGTGCAGGGACGTCAAAATCATCCCTCTGGGGGTAGAGTGTGCGTTCAAGCCCAAGCTGCAAAGAGATTTTTTTTTATTAAAAAATTATAATAAAAATAAATATTCAAGAGAGAGTTGACGGGCCAGATGCACCTTCTTCTGTGGGCCAATCTATTAAAAATCTGAGTTGCTTATAAAGTCATCACCCCTCTCTCTTGGAAATCCTCAATTTTTGGTCAAGTGAGAGCTCCACTGTCATGATTGGAACAGCTATTATTAGGATAAAATTTAGGACCAACTATTATTAGGATCAAATATAATGATACGTGGGACATAGAAACAACTCAATATATATCAGGATTCATATATCGGATTTGAATATAGTTTGCACAAGAAACTTGATGATGATGATGATTGGCAATCATTTTGAGCCTCGTGGACTGTCTCCGAGAGCAATCCACTGCAAAGTTCTGCTCCTAGCCTATACAAGAAAGGGGTGCTACCTACCTGATATTTGGACAGGGGAAAAACTCAGTAGCGGTGATGGCCGAAATATTCACAGCTTGTAGTATACGGCTGGATTTGATCCAAGTTTTCACACCAATCAAAGGGTACAGATCGTGTGGGAAAAGCTTAATTTACAGGTAGAGATTCAAAAGACAAAAGCCCTCCGGCCCCACTCTCATGTTTATCACGGGAAAGTTAAATTGAGAGTCCAAACTGTTCATTTTCTTGCTTTGTACCCGCACACGGCATATAAAATTCAATCAACGCGTATCTGCTTAGGAAATTCGTGTCTTGACTTTGTTGTTGACCTAGTAGGTCTTATATTGTGGATGACAAATCCACTACTCATGTATATCACTCATTTACGTGGGGAATTAAATGGCGTCGGAAAGGATTACAAATAGCAGCATGTACTTTTTCTGCAAACTTCTTCAGATCACTTCTTATTCGTAATCGACTTTCCTCTCTGTTTCCTTTTATATTTGGGTTGTAAGGAGTGTTTCCAAGTCTCCACCCCCATCTCCACACCCCTCTCTCTCGTGTGATGGATGAAAAGAAATAAAATCCATTTGTGTCTGGACGTTTCTTGTTCTATATACATACAAAATCATCTCTTTCTACTGTCATGGATACCTTCCCAATTCAACAATCCCTCTCGTCTTTCCTCCTCATTGTGCTGCTCTTTTACACTCCGGCTTCTTCCGCCCCTTGAGTACAATCAACGATTCCGTGACTGCTTCCCTACCCCATTTCATTGCGGTGGCGTACAACTCAACATCGATTATCCCTTCTGTACAGAGGACAGTCCGGAGAACTGCCGCTTTCCATATGAAAATGAAATCAAATGCAATAGGACTGACAATTTCTCTGAGATTGTGATTCAAACGCGCCCGTACCATGTTATAAAGATCGATTATGAGGTCCAGAAAGCCACCATCGTTGACAAAGATTATTACTTAGCGCATGAGGACATTATTTCATGCCATGCTCCTTCCAGTGACACTAGTCTCGACATCAATCTCTTTAATTACACTAAGGTAGATCTCAACCTTTCATTCCTCTACAACTGTCCTTTTTCTTGTTCAAGACAACCCAGACTTCAAATTCTTCAGTTGCTCCTCCTCCAATCATTACAGAGATTATGCCTGTACGAGCAAAAAACTTTACACCCACTTAAATAGATGATGAACTTTTTTTGGGGAAGACTACACGCCGGAGAACCTGCAAGGGGGAGAGAAGAGAAGGTCAGAAGACCCTGGCTGCTGTCAGCGCAAGGCCCTCCGATGCCTAAGTTAGTGCGGTCACTAGACAAAGGATGGAGAAGAAGAAGAGAGGCAGAGTGCCTGTGTATTTTCTTGCTTACCGGGTCATGGAGCTTGCTCCTTGTATTTGTAGCTGAAGTCCTCTGACTTTGGTGATGGGGAGTCCCATCAGTGGTATGGGCGGTTCTGACATTGGTGGCTTGACATGGGCGCATCCACCTACTGGCAGCTCTCTGCCCGATACCTATCATCATTACTCAACACGTTCTGTAACGTGGTTGAGCTTCCATAGAGGTACAGCCATCTATACTTGTTTTGATAAGTATTTCGGCGCTGCTACCTAGGTGGGAGTGCCTGGCCGAGGTGAAGCTCTTCACCGAGATGAAGATCCTGGTCGAGGTGAAGATCCTGGCCGAGATGAAGATCCTGGCCGAGGTGAAGCTCCTGACCGAGGTGAAGATCCTGGCCGAGATGAAGATCCTGGCCGAGGTGAAGCTCCTGGCCGAGGTGAAGATCCTGGCCGAGATGAAGATCCTGACCGAGGTGAAGCTCCTGGCCGAGGAGAAGATCCTGGCCGAGATGAAGATCCTGGCCGAGGTGAAGCTCCTGGCCGAGGTGAAGATCCTGGCCGAGATGAAGATCCTGGCCGAGGTGAAGATCCTGGCCGAGGTGAAGCACTTGGAACTATTGCTGAGATGAAATGCCTAGCTGAGCTGGTATTGTTACCGAACTCAGGTGCTGAAGTACCTAGCTCGGGTGCTGATGCCAAGACCGAGCTCAGGTGCTGAGGTACCGAGCTCAGGTGCTGACCGAAGTGAGATCGTGCTGACTGAGCTGAGATGGGATGATAATCTAGGTATCAAGTAGATATCCCCACACAATTGCCCCCTAGCTCCTGAGCTCCTAGAATTCTGTAATACTTGGAGGTCGGGAGCTAAGTACTATGATGGTGGAGAGAACTTCACAGCTGGTTCTACAACCGAGCTGAAGCCGCCAAGTTC
>QPKB01000004.1:7620137-7743940 GCA_003546025.1 Camphora micrantha | reverse complement strand
ACCTTCTAGAGCAGCCCTACAGAATAGTCTCTCAATGGCTCTAGAGAATAAACTCTCTCTAAGGTATCTCAGACTCAGATTAATGAGAGTAGTGGTGGTCTCTATGTGGTTCCTTTTAGGGTTGAGAGAAACACCTTATATATAGCCCCAAATTCATGCCTAAGACTTAATGCACAAGTAAGACTCAAATTGAAAAATATAGTCTTAAAAGAAAACACTACTAAAATCAGGATTATGAGACTTTCCCAAAATCTGCGCACTAATTCGCTCGAGCGAACCCACCATCCGCTCGAGCGGATGAGGTCCTGTCTCAGCCCAAATTCATTTCTGTCAGTGCGTCTGGGTATTCTGCCATGCCTTTGCTCGAGAGAATATCTGGTCGCTTAAGCAAACCAATCTGGACTTGATCCGGAAGTTCAACATCAGCATGTTTTCTTCAACTTTTTGAGTCTTTCCAATCTACCATCTTCAGAAACTTTATCTAAAACAAATTACAACTCAAGAGACTCAGAGTTTTGTCCAACAAATGAATTTAGCCAATACTAAAAAATCTAAAAGAGGGAGATGACAAACTCTTATTTCTCAACAACTGCGCTCATCTTGTTGAAGACCACCCAAACCCATTCAATATTAAACCCCTCAACTGCCTATGTGTATCAAATCAATCAAGCGGTCACACTTTTTATGCAAGCAGAAGGTCTATAGAAGAGGAAGGGTTAATGGGATTTTTTTGGGGGGGTGGGGGGTGTGGGGTGGGGTGGGGCGGGGGGTGGTTTCAAGTGATAGAAATCCCGATCCTCCAAAGGAACATGCATCGGCTTTTATCCAACCCGGATTATTGGAATGATGTTTTGAGAGGGGGATTCGAGGTCACATGGTCTGTGATCGACCCCGACAACCGTTGCTGGGACTGCGTCCAATCCAATAGCCACTGTGGTTACAATGTAGAGTCTCCTACAAACCCCACCTGCTACTGCAAGGGTAAACAACATCTGTACCTGTGTCCTCCTGCGGGTAAGCATCTCTTCTCCTTCTCTCAGCTTGATGTTGTTTCAGACACTGCTTCTTTACTCTGTCAACCATTGTGGTAGCCAAAAAATGATTACTCTGTTAACCAACGTACCCCACTAGATAGATGACATGGAGTATAGACCATTTTGTGTCCCAACTAGTTATCAGATCCTTGTCTAGATCTGGAATTAGACATAAAAGTAATACCCCGTTATCAAATGATACCGAGACCGGATCCCATCGCCGCTAAAACATAGGAACCGTGTAACACATGCCACGATCTATGATTGGGCCCACATATTGATAATTAAGACCGTTCAACATAAATCCCTTTCACCTCTCCAAGGGTATGTTCTAAAATTTAGTTCCTACGTACAGGAATGGGTTCCACTGTCCGATACATCACATGGGGATCCCATTGTGTTACACGGTAAGGGATCCATCCAGACTCCAGTATTATCCGAAATCAAGTATTGTAAAAAAGGCCGATGCATTTGTTTAAGTTGAAGAGGTAGGCCTCGCTGATTGATAAATATATATGAGTGACCGCAGAGAATTATGTGGCCCAGACTTTTCAGAAACATCACACGAAATGCATATTGGTCCAACAACCGAGTTCGGCTCACTTCATTGCACTTACAAGCGCGTCTAGCTTAGCCCTCCAGCCCATTTATATACTTGAATGTTTATATCTTCAGTTGGACTTGAATCAGTGGTGTCTGCACTTGCCATTTTGGCTAAACCATGAATATTGGCTAAACCATTTTTCTTTATCAATTTTCTATAGCGTAGTTCCGAATCTCAACTCACCAAACTGAGTCCAAATGTCACTGACTCAGCTAAAATTGGCGAGTTTTAAGCGCTCCACCCACATTTTGGCAGACCGAGTCCGTCTCATTCGGACCTATTCCCTCCAAGTTGTAAGTCAAGACGAGTCGAGTCAAGATTTTTAACCATCAATCTTATCAATTGACTGGAAACAAGTTTTAAGTGTGGTCTACTTCCTCTCTCCTAAATAATTTCTTTTATTGTTAACCTTGCATTATATTACAATCCAATTGCTATCAAGTCTTCATTTTGTCGAAAACAAGGGGTTCCTCTTTTCACCTGTATCCTGGGATATGCCACTCTTTCCACTTTTGTAGCCTCTCCTTTCCATTGTTTGGGTTTGCTCTTCCTGCTTTTGATCCCAACCACCTTGGCTAATTGTGTCATTTTGTCAAAAAAGAAAAAGAAAATGGCCAAAAAACAAAAAAAAAAGAACCTCTGCTTGCACTTGATTTACCGGTTTTGGATTGATAGCTTGGTTTATTTATGCTTTTTTTATTCAATTCTTAAAATAAAGACTTAAAAAGTAGAATAAAGACTTTTTAGAAAATTTATGAATCTTCATAGTTAATTGTTTTTAGAGTGTTTTGGATGTAAATTAGATACCAAAATAAAATATAAAGGTGTTGACGTGAGATCTGAGTTTTGAAACATTTTAAATTATAAAATCTCTGAAGAAATTATTTCAAATAGAATAAAGGAAAAAATAAAACAAAACATACAGAGGCATATCACTACGTCAAAAATGAAAATATACAACTGCCGGAATACGGGAACAACGACGGCCAAGGCAGTCGTTCGTTTTTCGACTGTGATCGGCAGTCGCTTCCTTCGTCGGCCAATGCCTCGCCCCGTGATGGTGTGGCCCAAAGAGCCGACGGGCTTTTGGCCGTTGTTGTTTTTTATAAAAAACCGTCGTTGTTTAATGTTTGACATCCCTCTTATTGCCAAACGATGCCTACGCAAAAAAAAAAGCCCTAATCTCCGTCGCTCCCTCTGCGTCGTCCTTTCCCTCTCTCCCTTTCCCTCTCTTCGAACCTAAACGATGCCTACCCAAAAAAAACCCTAATCACCAAATCTCCAAATCTCTTTCGCTCGGTCATGGAGTTTTGATCGCTTCTCTCTCTTTAAAATCAACAATGAAGAGATCTGATCTGATCTGTATTTTTCGATCTCTCTGTCCAAATCTTCTATCATTTTTGGGGTTTTGTGGTTCGTCAATCGACAGACCCAAACAGCCATCATCATTTGTTTTGAAGTTTGGATCTGTTGATGTTGTTTGAAGCCATCATCAATTGATTGATCAAGAGTTCTGATTTGATTTTCCTCGATCTCACTTTGCTGTTGAGATTGTGGTTTGGTTTGAATTGGTTTGGGGCTTACTAAGATTCGAGTTTTAATGGATGATTTGAATCATTTTGAAGCCCTTTGAAGCTCGAAGGTCTCATCACTCTGGAATCTCCTTCTTGGAATCTAGCAAAGGAAGCCTTTTGAAGCCTTGTGATTTTTATCTGTGGGGAAACAGATCGATCGCTGTAAGAATATTTTGTGGATTTTCATTTGAGTTTTTTAATGGATTTTTTTATTCTGCTTTTAGATTTGTTCACATGCGATCAATATTTCAGTTATGATCTGATTGTTCTTTGTTATGATTTTTTCTCATTGATTTAGGTTTTAGCTTATTTGGATTAGGGAATGTGTGGATATTTGTATCTAGGGTTTTGTTTCTATATTCTGATTGGGATTGTCTATCCAATCTTTCCAATTGGTGGGCTTATCTGTGTTCGATCCTTGCCATAAAAAATGTTGTTTTTAGGGTTTTTTGGTTTGTTGATTTAAGATTTTTGTAGTGAGTGAGATCTCTCTCTCCTTGGTTGTATTGATAATGAGACCCGCCATTGAATGGTGAGGATTGTGGACCTTTTTTTGTCACTCATTCAATTCGACAGCATTGATACTGTATGAGTAAAGTGGTTCACTGTTTGTGAGAATTCAAAGGTAGAGGGAACCTCATAGCCCATTCCTGGATTTTACTGCAATTAAACAGGTTGTAGTCAGACCAATTGTAATGCTGACTGGTCAGTTTGTCTTCATCCATTAGTTCTCCTGAAATAATTTCTTGGATTTGTGTATTGGTGACTAGTGATGATGTTTTTGAATAAGAAATTTTAGAATTCAATACCAATCAAAAACACAGGATATTATTTTTATCAATTACTATCCTAACAAATCTTGACCTTTCCATTTATGGATGATTGAAGTTTTTTGGACGGTTTAGATTCTATCCAGTAGTATTTCGTCAAATGGACCCACCATGGCCCACCATTGAATGGCCGATCTCTCTTAATGACCTCATATCATATGATATGGATATGGATGTACTTGGTGGGTGGCTCCTTTTGTTTTGCTTTATGCTAGTTGGAGTGATAGTGAAGAATCTTGTTATTATTTAGGAGCTTCTTTTTACAACTGTTAGTGAAATAAACAAGAAAATTTGCATGTAGTGAATTGGTGGACACCTAGCTTGTATAATTCTTTATCTAGCCCTCTGTCACACTAAACCTGGCACACATGTATGATATCACAACCATTCATCAGTTGGGCCCCTACTATGATGGTCTACTCAGAATTCAATTTGATGAAGTTAGCAGACAAGTTGGTGACTCTGCCCATTGCATGGGCACTGTCAACTGTTTGATCTTTATTTTTCTCCTCTGTTCTGTCAATTTGTAATCCAAAAAAGTCTTGCAGTCTGGCTAGTGTCAGCTAACCAATGTGATTTCTGGGTTAAGGCCCATCCATGTCAGGGCCAAGCACATGAGCAGGTTTGCATCTCACAACCAGAGGGCACTGTCAACTGCTTGATCTTTATTTTTTCTCCTCTGTTTTGTCAATTTGTAATCCAAAAAAGTCCTGCAGTCCTGCAGTCTGCCAGTACATGTGGGGCTTTGTGAACATGGGCTTGATTTAGGTGGTTCTGTCTATGGTTGAAATTGGCCATCAGATGACCTAGCCCTCATGGAGTGGGTTTCTATGAATTGTGGGTCCATACATGGTCAATCAGCTGAATGCTCATTGTATTTCTCTATGTAAATATGGTTCTTTTGTATCCTTTACTCTCTCTCACAGAAGCTACAGATTTGCTCCAGAAACTATCATTAGACTCTAAGCCGAAGACCCTCGAAGTTCCTGATGCTACTAAAAAGGTATCATAGTTTCTACTAGCTTGTAATCACTAGCTTCTGTATGTCCTTTTAAGTTTTTGTGCTAATTTGTTGCCGTATGTCCTTTAAGTTTTTGTGCTAATTTGTTGTGATCTATTTTCTTTTTAAGAAATATGGGTCTGTGGACCCTGTTAAAGTGGCAAATGTGCCAATCTCATCATGTGAGCGGTCTACTCCCCCGCTGCTTCCGGATTTTATGGATCCAAACATGTGCTACCTTCCTAATGGATATACACCCTATTACTATGGAGGTAAGCTGATCATTTGAGTTAATTATGGTTACTATGGATGTTGACAGTTTTTTTTAATACTCTTGTTTCTCAGTTCTCTACAAAAACTTGGTTGGTTTGATTCTTATGTCTTATTGATATTATTACTTTTTTACGAATTCTCTTGAGCAGTTCTTTAGGTTGCAAATATTACATAGATAGTTCCAATATTTTTTGCATCATTTATTAGATTTAATACCGTGTGTGATAATCGTAACTATTTCATATTTTCTATTTTTCAGGTTATGATGGTCCTATTGGTGAGTGGGAGGATTACCCTAGATATATCAACCCAGATGGAGTAGAGATGCCTCCTGTATGTTCTTTTAAAGTGTGCATGGATATGTTTTGTGGATAATTAGGCATATTTTAAATTTTTAGTTCTGTATATATGTTTTCATGGTTGTGGGTCTTTTCATGTTCCACAACTTGAGATGTGCCTCGGAAGCTTTGGTGCATTTTTGTGCCCCTTACATTTCATGCTCTGCGAGACATTTTTAGGAATCATTCAGACAATTGCCCTGTTGAAGATATTAACTTTATATGATTACTGATTCTGCTGATCAGGTGCCGCTGCCTGTTGAAACTGGTAATGGAAACTCCAATGGTGGTGTGAATGGGAGCAATGGTTCAGCAACACTGAAGCCAGGCTCACAGAACGGGTCCCTGACATCTAATGGGTCATTTGGGAGGGGTGTTATGCCAGGTGGCGTTCCTACTGCTGGTTACCAGGATCCAAGGTTAGGATTCGATGGGATGCGGTCACCCATACCATGGTTAGATGGCCCCATTTTCTCTGATGGACAGCCCAGACCAGCTACAAGTACTGTTTCTTCGGCTATCAGTAATGGTCCATCTGTAAGGAATCAAAGTCTTCGCCCCCCACCACATCTCATGGTAGTCAATTTCCAGTTCATACTTCCATTGTGTCCTTTGCCTATTCATTTTTGTTTTGACAATTGCAATCCTGTTTTTGTTGTTGAAGTCTCATGTGTGCATTAATGTAGCATATGGATATCTTCATTTACTTAGAGAGACCACATTTTGTCTTTGAAGGTTTTGCAATGCATGTTTTACATGCATCTCATTTGGAGTTCTTTTAATATTCAGGGTTTGCATGATTGATTAATGGTGGGCTTTCGGTTGAGCCTATTGCATAGTTCTTGTAGATTTGATGGGCTTTCGGTTGAGCTAACCCTGTTGTAGATTACCCTTCAGCAGATTCTGACCATGTTTCCAAGCGAGATTGGGCTTTTTGTTTCTGAAAGTGGAAGGTCTATCTCCAGATGTACCACTGTACAGAGTCAAAGAAGGGAATGAACCATGTTTCTTCACTACATATTTTTCATTGGATTCGACTAAAGCTACTGTATGTATTGCTGCTTTATCTTTTTGTCACTCTCACTCCATCTGTAACATTATTTTTCTTTTTGTTTTCTGAAAGTGTAGTTTTTTAGTAGGTCTCCAAATAATACTGAATTGATATTAAAAAAAGTGTAGTTTTTTAGTAGGTCTTCAAGATAGCTTGTAAGAGAAAGGATATTATGAGATATAAGGTTCAAGTTCAAATGGTTGAAATATACAATGAGCAAGTAGGAGACCTTCTCTCAGAAGATGCATCAACAACAAAATATCCTTTATTTTCGTGTTTTATTTGCTCTGTTCTTTGTTCCATATATATATATATATGTCAATGTTGTAGAAGCTTCTTTTTTCTTAACTAACAACAAATTAGAGATTCGAAACTGTACAAGCAATGGTGGACTTACTCTTCCAGATGCCAATATGCATCTTGTGCGGTCCACCATCGATGTTCTTAATCTGATGAAATTGGGTGAGACAAACCGTGTTGTCGGATCAACAGCGGGCAACAACCAAAGTAGCCGTTCTCACAGGTTGGTATTTTTGTCGTGCAAACTGGATTGTTTAAATCTGTGCATGTAGCAAGGTCACTAATGATGGTGGTAGTGATTTCATGCAGTATCTTGACAGTACATGTTGAAGGCAAAGATACCTCTGGGACCATTCTTCGTAGCTGCCTGCATTTGGTGGACCTTGGAGGAAGTGAGAGGGTGGACAAATCAGAAGTGACAGGAGATAGATTAAAAGAAGCACAGCATATTAATAAGTCTCTGTCCTGTTTAGGAGATGTGATTACAGCCTTGGCTCAGAAGAATTCACACATACCCTACAGAAACAGCAAGCTTACACAACTGTTGCAAGATTCTTGCAGGAGATTTTTAAATGAAGATTGTAATATAATATATCTATGTAACTGGCTGCCTAATGAGACTGGGCCCTTATTATTCTTTAATAAAATCTTTTCTACTACTTTCTTTTTCTTCTTTTTTTGTCAAGTGCTTAATTTGTAGCATTTGGGCCCTTGTTTTATTCTTGCAAAACCGACCAAAGTTGTGGATAAAAACCGTTAAATAGGCCATAAAAGTGGAAAAAAAAAACGTCCCGGAAAAGGGGCAAAAAAAAAACAGAGAAATTTATAGAAACGACGGCTCATGAGCAGTCGTTTTATATAAGCTACATCCATCCAACCGTTTGAAAACGACGACGGCCATTTTTAAATTCCCGACGGTTGAAGCCGTGGCAAACAACGACTGCCTTGCGGCAGTCGTTTATTTTACTAATTATACGACTGTCTTCTGGCAGTCGTTTAAGTAAAACGACTGCGTTTTTTCCGACGGCCGTAAATAAAGTACGGCCGTCGTATTTGTGGATAAACGACTGCTTATGGCAGTCGTTTAAGGTCAATTTTGACATAGTGATATAAACAGCCGAACTGAGGCTACTTACCTCTGCATGCTCACAGTGCAGGGACATCAAAATCTTCCCTCTTGGGGTAGAGTGTGCGTTCAAGCCCAAGCTGCAAAGAGACTTTCTTTTATTAAAAAAATTATAATAAAAATAAACCTGCAAGAGAGAGTTGACAGGTTATATGCATCTTTTTTTGTTGGGCCAACCTATTAAAAATCTAAGCCGCTTATAAGGTCATCGTCCCCCTCTCTTGGAAATCCTCAAATTTTGCTCAAATGGGAGTTAGCTCCACTGTTACGATTGGAACGGCTATTATTAGGATAAAATTTAGGAGCAACTATTATTAGGATAAATATAATGATATGTGATGCATGCAAACAACTAAATATATATCAGGATTCATAGAGCGAATTTGAATATAATTTGGACAAGAACTTGATGATGAGGATGATTGGCAATCATTTTGAGCCTCATGGATTGTCGCTGGAGAAATCCATGCAAAGTTCTGCTCCTAGCCTAGACAAGTTTGGACAGAGGAAAAACTGAGTAGAGGTGGTGGCCGAAATATTCACAACTAAAAGCATACGGCTGGATTTCATCCAAGTTTTCACACCAATCAAAGGGTACAGAGAGTGTGGGAAAAGCTTAATTTACAGTTAGAGATTCAAAAGCCCCCCGGCCCCACTCTCATGCTTATCACAGGGGAAAGTTAAAAATTTTCCACGAGAGTTTCGACGAAGACGAGATTACACGGGAGTTTCTATGGTGATGTTGAGAGTCCAAACTGATCATTTTCTTGCTTTGTGTCCCCACACGGCATAAAAAAATTCAATCCACGCGTATCTGCTTAGGAAATTCGAGACTTGACTTTGTTGTTGACCTAGTAGGTCTCATATACATCAGTCTATTTATCTCTTTTGTGGAAACAAATCCACTACTCATGTATGTCACTCATTTTTCGTCAATTTTAAGATTTGGAAGCTTTTATGCGTGGGGAATTAAAAGGCGTCGGAATGGATTAGTGGGTGGGCTCCAGCTCCCCATGGGCCTGGTCTGTTGTTTTGTAAAAATCTGATTTTGACACTTGTATACATACACATAACCGTAGAGCATAATATACGAATAGCAGCATGCACTTTTTCTGCGAACTTGTTCAGATCACTTCTTCGTAATCGACTTTCCCCTCTCTTTCCTTTTATATTGGGTTATAAGGAGGGTTTCCAAGTCTCCACCCCCATCTCCACACCTCTCTCTCTCTCTCTCTCTCTCTCTCTCTCTCTCTCTCTCTCGTGTGAGAGATGAAAAGAAATAGCAAAATCCATTTCTGTCTGGTTTCTTGTTCCTATATACATACAAAATCATCTCTTTCTACTATCATGGATACCTTCCCAATTCATCAATCCCTCTCATCTTTCCTCCTCATTGTGCTGCTCCTTTTTACTCCGCCTTCTTCCGCCCAGGAGTACCATCAACGATTCCTTGACTGCTTCCGTATCCCATTTGATTGCGGTGGCGTCCAACTCAACATCAGTTATCCCTTCTGGACAGAGGGAACTCCGGAGAACTGCCGCTTTCCACATGAAAATGAAATCAAATGCAATAGGACTGACAATTCCTCTGAGATTGTGATTCAAAACCGCCCGTACCATGTTATAGAGATCGATTATGAGGACCAGAAAGCCACCATCGTTGATAAAGATTATTACTTAGCGAATGAGGGCAAGATTCCGTGCCATGCTCCTTCCAATAACACTAGTCTCGACTTCAGTCTCTTTAATTACACTCAGATAGATCTTAACCTCTTCTTCTACAACTGTCCTGATATTCTTGCTCAAAACGACATAGACTTAACATTCCTCAACTGCTCCTCCGATGATTTAAGCGATCATGCCTACTACTTCGCATTCGAAGAGCATACCACAGGCCCTTTCAAAGATTGCAGCGTGATTAAAATCCCGATCCTCCACAAAAATAAACAGCGGCTCTCGGAAAACCCAGACAAGTATTGGACTGATGTTCTGGCAGGGGGGTTCGAGGTCACGTGGTCTTTAACCTACTTTGACCGTCTTTGCTGGGACTGCTTCGAATCAAAAGGCCACTGCGGTCTTCATGAAACCTCTGCTCTACAACGCTACTGCTACTGCAACGGAACACGGCATCCTGACAAGTGCCCTCCGTCTCCGGGTAAGCATCTCGTGTCCTCCGCCCTTTTCTTAATTATTATGACTTCCGAGTTGAAACAAACGGACCCGGCCTGATTTGCCTTCGAGTGGGGTGAGGCCCATGAGGGACCATTTTGCGTCTCAATTAAGAAGGTCTAGATACATGTGGAATTGCACTTTACTCTTTTCCCTGTGTTTGGGAGGGGAGGGGAGGAGAGGAGAGGGGAGGGAAAATTTGAGGGGAGGGGAGGGAAAAATTAATTTTTCCTCCTCTTGTTTGTAAAAGTTTGAGGGTGAATGAAAATTCCCTCTTGCCTCCTTCTTTTTCCCCTAGTCTTGTATACATCATGAGCCCGGTATATATCTTTTGTGGAAACTAATCCACATTCAACAACTCATGTATACTGCTCTCAATGGAGCTTGTGAGTGGACATCACATGGGCCTGATCTCTTGCTCTATAACAATCTGATTGAAGCTCCAAGGTTAAACGGTTACATATATATACACTCATTTACCGCAACATAAATAGACAAGTAGTGGCGTTTGTATTGCATATATACTTTGAAATGCCCTGTAGTATTTTTTTCTGAAAGCTCCACGCCGGGCCTCCCTTCTCTTTCTCTCGCATTGAATTTTCTCACCGTTTTCTTTCCTTCGAATTGAATCATAAGTATCTAGTCCCATCTCCATCTTTCTCTCCCTTCTTGTTCCTATATTTCCAAAATCATTTCTTTCTACCATCATGTATACCTTCCCAATTCATCAATCCCTCCCATCTTTTCTCATTGTGTTGCTCTTCTTTACGCCGGCTACTTCTTCCACCGAGGAGGACAATCAACGATACAGTGACTGCTCTCCTTCCCCATATGATTGCGGGAATGTCAAACTCAACATCAGCTATCCCTTTTGGACACCGGGCCGTCCGGAATGCTGCGGTTACCCAAAGGTGTTTGGAATAACATGCAACAAGGCTGACAATTCCTCTGAGATTGAGATTCAGTCGCGCAAGTACCATGTTATGCAGATCGAATATGAGTATCAGACAACAACTATCCTTGATAAAGCTTACTTTGCCATTGACGACAATACAATATGCCTTCGTCCTTCCAGCAACACTAGTCTGTACTTGAATCTCTTTAGTTACACTCAGAGAGATCTCAACCTCTCATTCATATACAACTGCCCTCTTCTTCCCCGATACAACGAGCCATACTATAATTTCTTCAATTGCTACTCCGATCCTTCATCAAGCAATTACACCTACTTCACACTCCTGCCGGCTATCACAGAACTTTCCACAGATTGCCAAGTGATAAAAAGCCCAATCCTCGAAAAAAATAGAGAGGAGTTGGAGGCATGGGCGCTAGGTTTTGAGGCCTGGAATGATATTTTGAAAGAGGGCTTCGAGGTGACATGGTCTTTGATTGACCCTGACCATCAATGTTGGGACTACGTCAAATCCAACGGCCACTGCGGTTTAAATCAAACCTATCATCATGAATTCGCTTGCTACTGCAATGGAATACCGCATCCTGAAACGTGCCCTCTTCCGGGTAAGCATCTCGTCTCTTCCTGGTTCTTCCTCCTCTTCTTCCCTTTTCTTATATCATATCAACGACTTCTTATTTGCCTATGGTCCATGGTGCCTGATTACTCCCCAAATTTAAAGACTTTTTAAAATATTTATAAAAAAAAAAAAGGAAAAGAGAAGAAGGATATTAGAAAGGTTTTAGTAAAAGCTTAAAATGTGGTAGGCTTTTGGAGTTTGTGGAGATTGCGCAAAAATACAAGTGGCTCTTTGAAAAAAAAAATATTCTATATATAATTCAACCGTGGGCACAAGAAGGATGGGTTTTCGTACCAAATTAGACTCATCAAACTTTAAAGTCGGTTCCATTCTGCCTGATGAATTATATTTGCCGATCTTTTCTTTTTTTCGTTTTTGCTTAGGCCTTTTTGTTTCGTTTGAAAAACAAGGTTGAATATTTTATAAATGTGGATTCTTTTATCTTCTTTTTTTTCGCTTGAAATGTTTTGTCAATGAAAAATAAAATTCCATTATTGGGTAATCGAGGTCGTCAGTCTTAAATTTCTTTAGCTAATCATTCATTTCAAAGCCTCCCCTCGGGTGGAGCCCACTCCTCAATGGTCAACCTTCGACTTCTTTACCAATAAGTGTATCGGCAGATTTGTCAATTTCAAACACCCACTTGCCATCTTAAGCCTAAAATTCTTTTGAAGGGTGGTATTATGTGATTCACCTTAAAACCTATAAGCCTAAATCCTACAACATTCGTCATTGCATTGTTACCCCAATGGCATAGGCATTCCAATTTCACAGCAGTCAGAGCTCAATTCCACGCCCCTAGCTGATTGACTTAGTTTTTAACCTTCTTGGAAAATCAACCTTACCGAACCTAGAAATATTTCATAACGCGGAAAAGCATTTCTGCTTATCATGCTTTTTTTTTTGGAAACCAAATACACAGTACACAAACATGCCCTTAATTGTTGATGTTTTTTTCTTAAGCATTTTTGAACGGTTAAGTTACTACTCTGCTCAATTTGAAAATTACACTGCTAGCATGCACTAGGAGGTATGTAATCTTAATGGCTTAAATCAATTAAAAGAACGAACCCTCGTCCGTTAAATGACTAGACCAAGTCTTTTTCATTAAATTTTTTTTTTAAGTCTTTCATGACTTGATCCAAGCTAAATGAGCCCCTGAAGGCATAAATCAAAAAATACAAGTTGCTAAAATGTAAATCCGAAACTATTGTTTGTGCTTCTGGTGTTTATAAATGTAAACCAAAGGCATGTGTATGTTGGCTCTCACAGTGTTGGCAAATGTGGGCCCCTCGCTCATCCCCTGATCAGTTTTCCCCCTCCATACTGATTTCAGTGGGACCCACCTACTGAACATATCATGTAGAAGGTACCCCATTCTAAAGTGAATGCACTGTCGACCCAACTTTATCTAATTCTTTATTTTGAAAATGTGGACTATGCGCACTAAATTTTGATCCCTCGACAGGGTTGCACAAGTGCTGGGCCCGCCCATATTGATGAAATTAATTGAACTTGGGCCATGTGCTGGGCCAGAGCTAGGGATGTAAATGGTCCCGATTCTCCAATTATCCTTATGGGTTGGGTCTTTATTTAGTTCCAGATAAATAAATGGGTCTGAGTCCGGGTCCGATTTTATCTTGGTTCGGACCTATGGACCCAAGACTCGACACATTACTTCAATTTTTGAAAATCTCTCCTAAATATCGTATTTATTTTAATATCATTCTCTATTTAGACTCAGCCCAAATCCAGACCCATTCCATATATGGTTCTGGCTCCGATTCCGAAGCCAAAAAATCGGTTCCGAAGCGGTTCCGGTTCCGGGTCCACCATGGACCCGGACTGGAACCGACCCATTTACAACCCTAGCCAAAGCCTAACATTTCAACCTGATAGGTAAATAAACTGGACCTGAGCCTGTATTTTTCTAATGTCCCAACCGGAAGGCAGAGTCTGGCACGACAAGTTCATCGCAGATGGGCTCAGTATATCCTTAACCAGGTTTGGAATTAGTTTTTAGGCCCATGAACATTAGTTCAGCCTAGTATCAGCTTAAACTAGCGTTAGCCCCATCCAGCCTAGCCCATGTGCAACCCTACCAACCATCTAAGGACCCCGCCTCTAGTTTAGTTTGTCGACAATTAGTCCTAGATCCCCCATGGATATATATGGGGAAGCTACTCTCATAAATATATTTCTCCAAAATTTACTGTTTTAGTAGAATTGACAGGATATTTTCAAATAGGGGTTTTTCCTGGCCCTTGGTTATTACTGTGATACTGTTGTGGAGAATTAATTTTTAAATAACAAAATTAATGATTTATTCTAAAAATATATAAAATTCTGTTAAAAAAGGTCTCTGTAATATTTTTCCTTTTTCCATTTTTATTCTGACATTGTTGTGCCTTTTTTTTTTTTATAATATTTCCATTTTCCTTTTTTGACATTTTGGCTTTCTTGAATCTTGACAGTGAAAATGGATGTGGGGTTGCAATGGTCTTTTTTGACATAAAATTGTCCTTTTTCATTTGGGTCTTTCCCATGGTCAGGAGGTGGTGGGTAAAAAGGTCATTCTCCCCATAAAATTGTCATTTTCATAGGAATTCTCATTTAGAAAATGGCACTTGGGTTGGGTCGCCATCCCATCATAAGGAAGGGGAGAGGGAAGGAAGACTTGGCTCAGTTTTCTTGCTGCTAATAATTCAATTGTACGCATTTCGGTAGAAATTTCTCACCCAGACGTATACGTTCCAATTTTCAACTCTCTAAAGTAGAGATGAAAATCGAGACAGTTTGAGATGTTGAGAAAATGCATGAGAAAACTTGAACTATATAAAATAAAAAAATTTAACGAATTGGTCCCACTTTAAAATTAACCTTTTATTAAAAATATAATCAGTGAACAATGTTTGAGATTATTTTATGCCATTCTTTCACTAGGGTAAGAAGCTCTTTCTTCAATAGTCAATGCCTCGTCGGGTACGTAAAGCAATGCTTCCTCCACAAAACAACGTGAGAGAGAGGGTGGGGGGTGGTCCAAGTCAGGACTCGGTAAAGCTGATCCACTCAATTCAACTCGACTCATCAGCGACTGATTGAGTCTTGTTCTCCCCAGTGAGTCTCTTTTTCCGAACTTGGTGATGAGTGATGGGTAGGGCCTCATGAAATCCAAAGTGGACTCCACATCAAGCACCGTCCAGTCAGATCATTATGATGGCTGGTTGACCCCAACCCTCACAAGGATAAAAGAAGCGTGTTTCCAGTTGATCGACGAAAAACACGCCCCAAGCCAAGGGCCGAAACACAGCTAGTGCTAGTCAAACAAAGGAAAAATGCCGCCTCCAATGAAAATAAAATCAAAACATCTTTATCTTCTCATCTCCATTAAATATAACGCCTGCTATTTGTCCATTTGAAAGCTTCATCTTCTTCCAACATTCTCTCCCTTTGATTTCCTTCCAAATGAATCACAACCTGTTACAGTTGAAAAGGCTCGAATTCTCCTTCCTGCTTTTGTTCTACCTCCGCATCTCCTTTCTTCTGTTAGCAGAACCAGTCCTTTCTGATGACAAATTATTCAGAACTTGCGTTCCTGAAAGATGTGACGATGGAAATGGCCCAAACATTAGCTACCCCTTTTCGATCCCTGGCATACACCCTTCCCACTGTGGCTATCCGGGCTTCCAACTCACCTGCGACAACCAACAACCGGTCCTTAAGGTATTCGCCTCCGAATACATCATCAAAAATATCAATTATGAAGAGCAATTCCTTTCCGTTGTCGACAAAAGATTGATGGATGATACTCCTTGCCCACTTCCTCCTTCTACTCTCACCTTCACTCATTCTGTTTTCCATATTGTTGTATCGAACCACAACCTCTTATTCTTTTACAATTGCACCGAGGAACCAGAACTACCCCAATACCAGGCGATTCCTTGCATCCCCAACAACGAGACACATCACTCTTTTGCAAGGTTGAATTTTACTGGGAGCATGATGAGTTCCTGGAATCTCCCAAAGAAATGCGAAGCTAATGTCTCTGTGCCTGTTATGATGGATTCCAAGCCCCAGGACAATTACTTGGAGTTGCTACATAGGGGATTTCTTCTCAACTGGACTGCACCCAATTGCAGCAGGTGCTTGGAAAGTGGAGGTCAGTGCGGATACTTAGAGAACGATGTTCAAGTGCTTCTGTCGCGACCGGCCCCATCTCATATCATGTAAAGATCGTAAGTCCCTGATATCACTAGTACTATGTTTTCTTTTTGCCCCTGTTTTTTTTGGGTAATGTGGTGGGTGGAGAATTCATTCGGTGAGGCTACCAGAAATCTCGCTAAGACGGCGTCTCTCCATTAGTAAAATCACTATTTGCTGGTTTGCATCTTCTTTTATATCTTCCACTTCAATTTTTTCAGTTACAATCTTCAAACAAGATCACAGAGCCAGATTTTGGTTTTCTTTTTCTTTCTTTTTTTTTTTTCCGTTTTTATTGATCCACCTTTTGGAGTCACCCATTCTACAAGTTTGAAGTTTTTGTTAGGTGGTTGCTGTATTGCCATACAAAAGTCATATCCACTCAAAAAGTTTTTAACCCACCCATTCAAACGGAAGCTTTAAATAGATGGACTTATACAGGCGTTGTTGTTATTTTCTGGGGCAGATTGGATACCCTCAAATCTTCAAATTCTCAATCACTCCCAGAATTCACTTTAGATCGACTAGCTTAGTCCAGGTCTTTCATCTGCCCACGTGTTGTTAGAATTTGTAATTAATGAGAGAGAGAGAAGATGTAACGAGGAGATTAGACGGTGGAACTGGAACTACTTTCACCTTCCACAAGTCAGGAATCATCACAAGTAAGATGAGAGACGAGGGAAAAAATGCAGGGAGGAAATTCTCCGCTGGGTGAAAAGAATCAAAAGAGGAAAATGAGGTGTCCCTTCGTCTTCCAATGATATTGAAGTCTCCATTCCTCGGTCAAAGTCATCGGCTGTTTTTTCAATTAAGAAAATTCAAAGTCTTATAATACGACACACCTGATTTTTTTTTAAAACTCTCTCTCTCTCTCTCTCTCTCTCTCTCTCTCTCTCTCTCTCTCTCTCTTCCGTTACTTTGTATGTGTTCTGTTCTGATCTAGTTCTGAGTACTGAAATCTAGATTAGATATGGCAGATCCTTTTACCTCCTTTCTCTCTTTCTTCTTAATCTCTCTGCTGGTTCTTCACTTTGTTCAAGTAGAAGCTTACGACCGCAAAGAGTGCCATCCTTTCAGTTGTGGAAGTGTACCACTGATCCAATTCCCGTTTTCCAACACCAGCACTCGTGAGTGCGGATTATACCAAATCACATGCGCCAACAATTCCATACCCACGATCAAGTTCCAAGACCAAGAAAGATCATATGTCGTTAAAAGTATCTCATATGAAGCAAAACAACTAGTACTTCAAGACGATGACCTCCTCGTGAAAGGACCCATATCTGCAATTCCCTTCACAGTGTTACTGTACCCGCCTCTCCTTTTCTTTCCTTCGAAGTCGTAACACCGAACTTTACGTTCTTTAATTGCAAGCATAATCAGTACCCTCTCCTTCAACGTCCCTTTGATTTGTACGAGTTTCACAGGTTGCACAGACTCCGTTCTCTATTATTATCCGAATGACAGCCTACCAGCTCTTAATAAAAGCAATTGTTCAGTCTTTGAATTTCCCATCTCTGAATCGCAAGTGGACCCGTATGGATCGAAGAGGGACCTCTTGACTCTGCTGGCTGTTGGATTTGGACTCGGATGGGAACTTACCCGTGAATGCGAGGAGTGTTACGAGAAGAAAGGAGGCAAGTGCTGTCTAAATGGAACTAATAGAGACTTCATTTGTCTTGGTGAACGAGGTAGAAATTGGCTCTACTTGTCTATGTTTCTGATTAGGATTCGTGTTTCTTATTTTTCACGTCTCCTACCCTGTTTTACTATTTGCTTCATGTGGGTCTGGTCCCACTGATTCTCTCTAACAAGATTTTGTTGTCATTTTTTATTTTTTCCATGTTGGTTTTGAACTTAAACTGAATGACACAAAACTAAGAAATTGGTTCAGTTTTCAGATTTCAAACTGCCTCTTTTTTTTTTTTTTTTTTTTTTTTTAGACGTGGTAAATGAAAGTAATCTAATAAAATCAGTTACCATGTTTTAGAACTAATAAAATCAGTTACCATGTTTTAGAACCAATTTGTTGTGTTTGTGAATGCGAGACAAACCTGGTGTCCAGTAAGTTTGCAAGAATACAGTCATCTGTATGAAAAGCATTATTGAATTTGAGACTTACGATTAATCTAGAGAGTAGCCAATAGAAGTATTAGCTAGCTCGAGAACAACTCTGGTTAGAAGAGCTAGGTACAAGGATCAAGCCTGCAATGGTTATGGAATATTTATCTAAAAATTTATAGAGAGGATTTTGGTCTTTTTATTGTTGTTGGTGGTGGTGCTGTTTGTTGCATTTTTACTGCTGATGCTGATGTTTGTTGCTTCTAATGCTGCTAAAGCTCATGATTCTGTTAATTTTTCATTAGTGGTGGTGGTATTGACCTCAGAATTAGGATCTCTACTGCTAGGATCAGGCCCAATTCATTCAATTTAGTGGACTGAAATACTCATCTTCGTTGTATTTGCTCTTACCCTATCGACAACAGATTCTTGCTCTATATCAATGCGTACAAAATCAAATTCCTTCTTTATTTGCTAGTCATCATTTCACTAAATCCATTTCACTAAATCCAGAAGAAGAAAGGTAATACTTACTATGGGGGTTAAAGAATGGATCTTTATTGGTAGTAGGAGTTTTCAATGGTGAAATGGATCTTTGCGTCTCAGTTCTCGTCAACTTATTTTAATTGACCAAAGTCTTTGGTCTGTTTCACATAATTTCTTCTTAGAATATTTTATCTTGTGCTTGATTCTTTATATGCCTGCCTAGATATATGGGACAAACTCCACTTTGCACTAAGGATGCCAGAAGGTCCAAACTAAGCATACAGTGAGCTCCACTTTCCTGCTATTATACTTTTTCATTGTGCATTTGTCCTTTTCCTTCCAACCCTCGATTCCTACAGAGATAACAAACCCAACAAATGCCTTGGATGAAATGCTTTTTCATCTTGATAGATAGCAGACATACAGATTTCAACTGTTCAATGGCCGCATAAACAATAATATTGCTGTTAGACTTTTCTAAATTTATGGTAATGATTCTCCAACTAGTTAGATCTTTGAGCCATAGCATGTCCTTCATGATCATGTACAGGTGTCACGTACAAAATCACAGTCAACAATATCAAAAGGGCAAACCCCCAAATCACAGTCAACAATATCAAAAGGGCACCACCCCCCAGTCATTCACCTTTTCAAAAAAAAAAAAAAAAAAAATTAAGATTGTCCTTATTTTCCTCTTTTGAGCATGGCCACTATGCTACACCCCAAAGATTTCTCAGAGGTTCTCAATTACACACATTCAAATGGTTATGATCTCTGTTATACATACAGAGCAATCTTCTACATCTGACTCGTCCATACAACTGGTCAATCTTTCTGTTTCCCATGCTTGGGCCAACACAGATCATTGTGAACCGGTGGATGTCGACCTATTTTGTCTTTGTTTGCCGCAAGATTTTCCTTGAGATAGGATGATGTTCCTTACCGCTGCAACCGGACCTTGAGTGGAGGCCTATCCATTCCAAGGAGTTGCCGCCACAGATGTCATTTGTTCACGCTTCTTTGTTGTTGATGATGATCTGACTTTTGGTATTATGATAGGGATCAACTTTAATTTCTACTGTTTTTCAAGGAAAGTGTTGAACTGAAATGAACATCATGCTTATGTGAAATACTTTTATTTTTCTGAACCTGGACTTTCAGTTATAGTGGTTTTAACTTTTCAGATTATGCTTTTAGAAGAGTTTTTAATAAGACAAAGCAGTCAGATCTTAGTCTTCAACCAGTTTTGAGTTGAAAATGACGATTTATCTCATCATCCTCCGCTCATTGTTGTTACTGTTCTTTACTGAACCCACTTAACATAATGCGTTTGCAGGTGGTGATAAATCTGAAAGAAAAATCATCATAGGTATTATTTATAGGGAAAAAGATCTCGTGCATGGTTTGCATACAAAACATGCACGGGGACGGTGACAGAGGCAGGCCCCACTTATTAATGTTCATTGCAATGGCTTTTGTGCACCGTTCGCATGCAAACCGAGCACAGAAGATATTTATCTTATATATAGTTGTTATTGTTATTATTATTTGCTGAACCAGCTTACATAATGCTTTTGCAGGTAATGGTAAAAGAAAGAAATACACTATTATAGGTATTATGCTTTTCAAGCTTTTCCTTTCCTTTGAGTACTACCAAGATGATATTTGTATGTAGATGATTGAATCATACTGGGGATGGGAGGGCGGAATATGTGTGTCGTTCAGGCTGTTCATCAACTGAACAATAGCAAGCATTCCTAGGCTAGTAAATCATGCTGGTCAGCTCATCAAGTGAGCCACATGTGCAATAGAAATTATGTTGATAGTAAGGCAAATCAACGATCCACATTATTTATGGTACTTACAGTGAGTTGACCACCTATTTTTTTTGGGCTGTGGCAAGTTGAAATGGGGGTAATTTGATGAACAGCACAGATCTCACATACATGTATCCTTGTTTAGGCACTCTTGTCATTTCTCGTGTCTACTTTTGACATTATGGAGGACTAACTGCCAATCCATGTGTTCAAAATGCCCGCCACTCATGAGCACCTCGTGTTGATACCATAGCCCAAAAGGAGAGACCATTCTATTTAGCAGGTGGATCCACGTGTGCAGATTGGCTCTTGTACATATGATTCAAGGGCAGACTGCAGTTGTGACTTGTGCCTTCATTTGGATGGGTCAATGGGGAGGAGCATATAGGCATGGCAAATCTCTGTTGTAGTTTGCAAAGCAGAGGGGTGTGCCTAGATCAAAATGTTATTGAAGAATCTACTATGAGAGTGTAGTCAGTCAAACTTCTGATATATCCGGTTTCAATCTACTAAGAGAGTGTAGTCAGTCAAACTTCTGATATATCCGGTTTCAGATGGTCTGTAGTTCCAGAATCACCATTTTGGTGGCCCTGGCCTCCCAACAGACTATTTTCCATTTGTCTACATACTGGACTGCCAAGATTGCCAGGTTCCTGATCCATGCACTGTGGGAAATGGGACGAGGTTCCTGAATTACAAAGTTATGGTGGTCACTAACCAAACTGCTGCATAATTTGGGTGGCTGACCACGTAACAGTGTGCATTCTACACAAACTGAGCACAGTTTCTCTATCATTTTTCTCCTCTTTCAGGTGCTGTTGCAGGAGGAGGGTTTTCCCTGTGCCTCATCGCTTGCATCTTCTTGTGGTACCGCAAAAAGTGCTGCCTTTTAACCTCTTCCAAGCTGCTCTCTCGTGCCATCTCTTTAAACCCATCTCTTAAATCAGACCTTGAGAAGAGCAATAGCTTGTTGGGTACCCAATTCTTCGACTACAAGGAGCTGGAAGAAGCCACCAACAACTTTGACCCCTCTAAAGAACTTGGAGATGGAGGCTTTGGCGTCGTCTACCATGGTAAGATCATTTGGGTTTTGTTTCTTTTCATGATGTTGCATCTGTTCCTCTGAAGAAAATTTAGGAACTACATTTCAGAAATTGACTTTGTACATTTTCACTGACAGAAACATCATTTATAGAAGAGTGGAAGAGATAAAGTAAACTTAATCCAAGCTGAAATCTAATTCAAACCTAAATGCACAACTTAACACATCTAACACCCTCACCCTTCATCCACCCCCCTTCCTCCTTCAAATCCCTTCTGCGCTTGTTAGTTAAAGGACTGTTCCCAAGGAGAATGCATTTACAGTAGAAGCATCTCATTTTAGAAGTAAGTATTATGCCAATGTTGCCAAATGATGATATCACTCAAAAAGAGTGAGTGAGATGTTTATTATGTGAAACTATTCTTCCAAATTCCAAATGAGGCGCAAAACAGTTATAGCTAACTGCCGTTACAGAACAGAACACATTAGTTTGCTTCTATTGGGGTACAATGCTTATGTACCTGGTTGCTCTTTTCTCTTTTTGTGTTTCCTCTTTCTTTTATGTTCTTTATTATCTATCCCTTTTTATTTTCCTTTTCTGTAATCAAAAGAAGATTAATTTTCAGTTACTGTTCAAAAAAAAAAAAGAATACTAGAAAGACTGATATTGCAAGTGTTTGGAACTTATCTCTCTTATTAAAGAGTTTCTGGATGGTTGCACAATCTACTGGTAATTCTGATGACAGCAATTTTGAAAACCTTATTCCTTCACAGGTCATTGTCTTTTTTAGAATTTTACTTCAGTGGGTGCTTACTTAAAAACATAATTCTCTCTCTTTCATACCATTTTCTAAGATATTCGATTTCAACAGGTAAGCTGCGCGATGGGCGTAATGTCGCAGTCAAGCGATTGTACGAGAACAATTGCAGATGTGTCGAACAATTCAAGAATGAAATCAAAATTCTTTCTCACTTGCGCCATCAGAACCTTGTCACATTGTATGGATGCAGCTCACGCCACAGCCGGGAGCTCCTCCTTGTCTATGAGTTCATCCCCAATGGCACTGTCGCCGACCACCTCCATGGTGACCATGCCAAACCCGGTGCTTTCACATGGCCTACCCGAATGGGCATTGCTATAGAAACTGCAGATGTACTCAAGTACCTCCATGCTGTCGATATTATACACCGTGATGTCAAAACTAACAACATTCTCCTCGACAACAATTTCCATGTAAAAGTTGCAGATTTTGGCCTGTCACGTTTGTTCCCCACTGATGTCACACATGTTTCAACTGCTCCACAAGGGACACCCGGCTATGTTGACCCTGACTATCACCGTTGCTACCAGCTTACTAACAAGAGTGATGTGTATAGCTTTGGTGTGGTCTTGATCGAGCTTATATCATCAAAGCCCGCTGTGGACATCACTAGGCATCGGCATGAGATCAACTTAGCTAGCATGGCTATTAGCAAGATCGTTAATTCTGCGCTCAACGAGCTGGTGGACCCCACTCTTGGGTTTGAATCAGATCATAGGGTTAGGACAATGATTACCTCGGTGGCTGGGTTGGCTTTTAGGTGTTTGCAAGATGATAAGGAGAATAGGCCTTCAATGGAGGAGGTTTTGGAGTCGTTAAGAGGAATTGCGAGTGAGGAATACAATGTGGAGAAGGTAGAGGAGGTGAATACACCAGCGGATGATGAAGTGCTGTTGAAGAAAATGCCACCATTGTCACCAGATGCTGTTACTGATGCATGGGAAAGCAGGACTACCACTCCTAATACCAGTGGGTGACGTATATTTTTGTAGCTCTTATCTATTTTCTCTTCGTTCCTTTTTATATTTTGTAGGGAGGTTGAAAAAACCATTACAGATGTAATTCGTAAGTACTTACAAGGTGAAGCCGTTGAATGATACTAAAATAAATTTCAATGTGCATCTTAATTTTCAAATCCAATAGCTAATTCAGCAATGATAGTAGTTAATGTTGATGTACCGATCATTTATCATCATAAAAACAGGGAGGCATTTGTAGCTCACCTGTATAGTCTTGCAAGTTTTCTTTGAATTGTGATGTGACATTTTGCTCTGTTTCTAGTGTATACTAGCAAGGTTTTCTTCTACTGGATAAACTCCTCAAAAATTTGTCCTCCCTATTAGTTCTAATGTTTAATACCCTCATAAAATTATCATTTACACTGCACTATGTTCTATAATACATAATTACCATGCCATATCTTGGAATAACAAGAATCATTAAAATAACACAATCTTTTTCTAACCTTAGTATAAAAACTAGTTACTTCTTCTCCATCGTTTTACATCCACCATGTCACCTCTACATAGTCCAACGATGGGTCCTATTAGCAAGTTTATGTTGTGTAACTAACTACACAGATGAATGAGGAAAACAAAGAGTCCCCTATATCAAAGAATGTCAGTTCTTCATAGATGAAAACTAGAAGACTAAAGTGCCTGTTTGTTTTCATTAAATTGAATTTCTAGGGATTCTAAGAAATATAAAACTAAAAACATGGCTAAAATTGAAGAAACAAAGGTAAAGATCCATAAATGATTATAAAATTATGTCTCTCTCAGTGGAAGATGAATACCCAACCATCACCCTTGTAAATTAAATATTTGGAAACTTTGGGTCCCATCCACATTTCCACCATATAATTTACCTTCACCACTCACCTCTTTAATAATCTTTTCTTTCAAGATTTCTTAGGAAATCAACTCCATGCAAACAAACGGGCCTTTACAACAATTAAATCCCAGGAATGAATAGCAGGGATCTTAGCACCGGTATTTGGAGTTATCCATGATGCACCTGACCTTCATATAGCTAGTATGATCAGTAATCCTAGGGCAAGGGCCCAATTGTATGAATTGAAAGTAGAAACCCTTTGCTGGCCTCACATTGTGAATTTACCATATAATCTTTTTTCATTTTGTGTTCATATCCTTGCCTATAGTTTTGGTTTGTTAGACACTCTTGAGTGTTCTCTATTTATATATAAATTATAATCCTCTGGTTTTAGCTTACAAAAACTGCCACTTAATGGATGCACGCACCAGTTTATAATTTATATGATCATTTTTTAGTGAGTTACAACTTTGCCATGGGCCAGCAGCCGGGGCCCATTGCACCTCTTGGAGCAGCCTCTATATGTCAGGATTAATTTGGATTTAAGGCCTGCACCTTCTTTGTTTTTTTTTTTTTTTTTTTTTTTGGTAGAAGCTCTTAGACCTGCACTTCTAGGCCTAAAAGTCAAGCCTGTATAATATGAGAGGAGGGCCTAGGATTTAATTTCATAACACATATGCCTGGTTCAAATCATTAGTCTTTGTTACACTCTTCATATAACAATCTTTTTCATTTTATTTATATATATATATATTTATATATATATATATGTGCGCGCGCGCCAGGTGATCTGAACCTTTTCTTCTAGTCCACACCCTATGTAGTCTATGCGATGCAGGATGCGGACCTGCATCAATAATTCCCAAAAAATTCTTTTGGGTTCAAGATTCTCGCCGCCTACAAGACCAGGCTGGGCCTTAGCCCTGCAAGGGATTCATTTTTTGAACATTCTCTTTGCACCCCAAATCATCAAATGGCTTTATTTTCTCAATTTTTATCATAGACTCATAATGAAGAGTAGTGCTACATGGACAAACTTTTTGGCCAGAATTTTGGACAAATCCATGAATATTCCTTGAATATCACTATGATATTCAAGGAATATTCATGGATTTATCCAAAATTCTGGCCAAAAAGTTTATCCACGTAGACTTTATATAATGAATGAATCAGCATTTCTGTGCCAAGAAATGTAAGGTGAGCAACCACTATTTTTCTCCACCTTTTCTCCTCATCCAAACTATCGCTAAGCACAGAGGCACTGCAAACTTTAAAAGGATTTTGCCCAATCTGTTGTAGAATTTTTTTTTTTTTTTATTATTATTATTATTTTTTTTGGAAAAGTTTGAATCTTAAGTACATTATCAGTCTTTCGTGCAGTAGCTACTACAGATACCATTTTTTTCTTGCTGGGTGCAATTAGTTTAAATTATAATCAGCAGGTGAGGATCTTTTAGGCTATATGAACAAATACAAACCGGTTTTGGCTGGTTTATATTATTGTTCTCTTCATAATTTTACATATTTTAAGAAACTTCTTATAACCAATTTGTGCAGTAAATTAAATAAACAGATAACAAAACTTTACATGTTATTTTTATTTATTCAAAATTAAATATTTATCTGTCATTTTTAATATTTTTAGTGAATGTTAGAAGCTTGTGCATTGCACATGCTTAGCTGCTAGTATAGATTCAACCATTTCCAGGACCCAAAAATAAAAATAAAAGATAAAAAAAATTCACTGTTCAATAGTTTTGATAAATAATAATAATTAGTCCTACCGCCCCAAGAGGACAACACCAACAAAATCTAATGATTTCACTTCTGTTTACTGAACAATCTTGCATTTCTGAAAAACACAAATTACCATCAGTTGAGTCTTTTCCCTAATACACTATCCATGCCCTTCCCTAAAACGGCTATTTGACCAACAATAATGTTGACTAACAAACGAGAATGCTATAGCAAACTCAAGTCAAGCATGCATTTATACCATATGAACATACACCAATCTATGCGACCTTTTTTTTGGGTCATTTACTTCACCAATCTATGTGACTTTATACAATCAATAAAAAAAAAAAAAAAAAGGAAGAATACACAGCTGGGGTGACTTCGGAACACAAGAAGTCCTCTGATTTCATCAAATGAAACATTGAATCAGGGAATGGTAGCACTGTTAGTATGAGACTGGAAGAACCTCCACAAAATTTCAACTGCAGCAGCATTGTCAGTAATGATTCGTAAGTTGCCTCATAGGGGTAAGAGATCTTGCAAGCGAAAGAGGCACATGTGCTCTAACCATAGTCCCATTCTCCAAGTATTCCTGAAAAGTAACAGATTTATCAGCCCAGTGTATCGAACTATTATAGGATGTTTGTATTACATGTACTTTTTTCATACTGTTGAACATTAAAGAATGAAATCACATATCTGATTTCACGGTGTTCCAAGTCTGCACTATAAAGTACTAATGTATCTTCTGAAATAAAATGACAAAAAATAAAAAATCAGTTTCTTGGCAATTTGAGGACCAACGAAACTTTCTCCTGATTTTGGAAAGAGATCTAAACAGACAAACACCATAAACTCTTTTGCTGTCATTGATAATTGTCCCCCAAATCTTAAGCTTTGATGTCTCCACCAACAAGTATTGTGGTTGGGAAGTGTCGCCATCAACCAGTATGAATAAGTATCAAAGCAACCTCAATACTTCAACCAGCATTGAAAACTTTCTACAATTTCTTCCTTTACCGGGAGACCAGTAAATATCAATAAATATCTCATTCAGTAAAAGGTCTAGGAGCCCAGTTGCATTGAGTACCATTGACGTCAATACAACTTGGCAAGAGAGCCATAGCATCCAGTCGGCAGACCAACTCCTCAATAAGCCATGACCGAAATTTGTGCCAGTTAGAACATTCTAAATATCCAACTGATCACCGATTTTCATATGGTAGAAAAACTTCTAGAGCAACCATCCATAAACAAAAAAATAATGAATGACACGATGCAAAATAAAAGAAAATATTATAGACAGAATCCAAATTGTTTAGTACCAAAATTAAAGGTGTGGTTTTGCCTAAACAGAAACAAAAGAATACAACAGACATACAAATTGCAGACAATTCTAATATATTTTTTTTTTTTTTAATAACGGTTAAATTTTATTCCACCAACCAAAGAAAAGAACAAAAGACAATTACCGAAAAACAAAAATAAAGCAACTAAAACAAACTATACAACAAAAATGATTGAAGATTGAGAAAGTCCTTCCCTAGCAAGACAATTCTAATATAATGTTTTGAAAGAAATCAAAGAAAAATCCAGGTTCACTGTAAATATGGAATAGTTCAAGGATCCAGGGATTATACTCACAGATCTCTCTACCATTCCAACTCGATGTATGGTACTGAGGAGTTCTCCCTTGTCATATGGGACAAAAGCTTCCACCCATACCATAGAATCCTGTAACAAACAAAGAGAGCAGAACAGATTGACATACAACTACACTCAAGAAGCAATAGAGAAACTGGCACGTCACGGGAAAATAACTACACTAAAAGTCAAACCCCGCACTTTGAGTTTTTCTTGGACTGCATTGCAAAACTCCTGCAGCCCATCACCAGTTATTGCCGAAATGCAGACAATATCTCCTATTTTCTCAGCTTCTCTTCTCATTTTATGAGGATCAGACACTCTATCAACCTGCAATAAGCTATGAGCAATCACACACTGTCCAAAGGCGCAAGCACACATATCATCACATAGGTATGACATATCAGGGTAGACCCCCAAAATGTGGAAAAACAAAAACAAATCATTGTTTAATCACAACAATCAATAACAGCAGCACCAAGTAATTTGGAATACCTTGTTCCAAACCATCAGCTTTGGAATTGATCCCACATCTAGCTCTGATAGAACTTTGTCAACAGCATCTATCTGTTGCTGTGCCAGAGGGTGGCTGAAGTTGGCCACCAGATAGAAAGTGAGCTAAGAAGCTTGTTCAGAAGTAGATCCTACAATATAAAAACTAATACACTTCCTAAGGGCTTTGTCAAAACCCTACCTGTTGTCGACAACATGCACCAACAGTGAGGACTCCGCGATTTCCTCCAGAGTTGCTCTGAAAGCAGCAACCTGTAACAAGAGGTGTCTGTTACAGAGAACTTTAAATGGTTCATAGTTCTATGATAACTTTCACTAGATGTCCAACCAAACCTCCAATTTGGAGTTTAATTTTAAAACTTTACCCACCAAGTTCGATGATCATCATCAATTGCATTAACAAGAAATACACACATGCTTACAAATTTAAATAATTTGTGTATGTGTAGAACAATGGCTTCCTTTGTTACAAAGCTGATGTGGGCCAGATGGAAGTGGAGACCCTGGGATCCATGGCCTATGGGTCCTACCCAATACTTGTTGTGCAAGTTTGCTATAGGACTACAATTGCCAGGCTTTAGAGTTCTTCTATTGGATATTCATCATGGCTACTAAAAGAAAACATTTGAATGTTAGGGGGCTCAATTATTATCACATAAAAACTTGAATATTTGGCTTTAAGAAACAAATTTGGAAATGAAGCATTGGAGAAAAGAGGGAACCTTGTGCATGTAAGAACCCTTGATTGGGCTGTCATGTGGTGCCTCTTAATGACATACCATCTTATCAAGCTGCAATATCGAGCTGGAAAAGAATTTAATTCTGATCGTTTGATTGGGGAATTTCCAATTAACTGAACAAGGTTGGTATGATTTGGTTTCAATTCAAATATTCTCATGCATATGAATCCTAAGATCCTAACGAGGCCTTGAATTAGTCAAGATACCGGTGATCAGCGTTCATTGTGATTCATTAAAAAATCCACCCAGCTTTAGATCTGAATGGCCTTTATCTTCGCATCTTCTCTCACATCATAGGTTTTTTTTTCACTTGTTTTTTTTTTTTTTTTTGGCATTGAAATCAAGATAAATGTGAGTAGCTATATGAGAGCAACTAATTGATATGGTGGCTGGTGTATAGGAGCTGGAATTGTCCATGAGATTGGTGCTTTGGAAAGCCATGCCTGGCGCCATCATAGTAAGTTGGATTGATTCAAAAGAAAAGGGAAAAAAAAAGGTGACGGGCATTAAGTTGATTCATCAGCGAATCAGAACGAGTGAGCCACATTGGGTTGTGGCTCATGTTGAGGCTCATAGGAACCATATGTAGCACTAGCAGTTGCCAAGCCGGAACTATTTCTTTTAGCCATTATCAATTCATCAGATCTTCTGAGTTTATTCGCAATCCTTAAATGGTTGTGGACCATGTGAAATTCATAGAAGTGGGATGGATTGTCTAATGGACTGTTTATGAAAATTTCAAATATTTAATCATTTGGCAAAGCGTTGGTCGTCTCATAGCGTAGGGTTCTTTCAATTTTGAGTTTGTTGATACAGAGCTGGATCAGGCTCTTATGCATTAAGGATTCTTATGAGGACCCATTTGGCTGCATGAGATGCATATATAAGAACACAAAATAATAATGATGAAGAAAGGGTTACCAGTGTAGTTGGTAGCTTTTGGATGAATCCAACAGTATCTGTTAGAAGGAACTCCTTCCCATTATTCATCTGTAGAGTACAGGAGTAAAACTTACATTCATTAGATGTCATCTACAATGTAAAAACACAGTTTTTGGAGCCTAAGGTGCACTAAGCCACATATCAAAACACAGCTAGATAATGCATCAGAAAGTAGGGTGTAAAAAGGCTGGGTGGCTGACCCATATTGCAGGCTTGCTCAGCCTTGGTCGAGGCTTGGGTGCATTCACCTGCCTCTCGTACCTAGGTCATCTGGCTCCCCAGGTCTATGGGCATTTATTTTTATTTTTTTATTGTAACCAATGACATATAACATAATCCTCTCAAGGTGTTTGTTTTTTATTGATCTGGTAAAATATATATATATATATATATATATATTATAGGTATGCTTCCAGCTTCAACATTGAAAGAGACTATAAAAGAGAAGTGAGAAGTCCCGTGTATTGACCTGTTCAGATAAAAATGAGAAGCACAGAGCTCAGTTGCTCAGCTTTCAAGAGCTGCATAATAATGAAGCAAACTTACTCTAGATCGATTTATCTTTATATTTTTGTGATGAAAAGGAAAACTTCATAAAAAGATAAAGGCACGTGATAAAATATAAAAGAGAAGTACATGCTCACTCAAAATATTTGGCAGCAAACAATTACTCCACATCAACCCCCTACGTGGTCAAATGCCAAGCTCCTCTGGTTTCCTCACTGAAAAACTCACTATGGGTTGTAGCTTCCCACCACTGCCACCATGGCCTCAAAAAAGATTCTACACTAGAAGATTTGTGATCATCACCTTTCGAGAAGAGTAATTCTCCTTCCCAGTAAGAGTTCATCTTCCATTTGGCCAACTTACTCTCAAAAATTTTCTATTAGTGAGTCCCACATCACATCGGTTCAGGATTTACAAAGAGCGAGACTGAAGAATGTCCCACCCCCACCCCGCAAAAAAAAAAAAATCCATTCCATGGACTTGACTTCATTACCATATGAAGCTTCTTATAGAACTCAGAGTCCGTCTACCACCATTTTTGGAGGTATCACAGTTGCGAAACCTAACAGTTACCCATATCATAAAGGCCAAGGTACCCCCCACACCCACCACCCCCCCCCCCCTTCTCTTCCCTTGCCGCCCCCGTGTCTCTGGAGGGATCATTTGTTTTATTCATTATTTTTAATAGTATGTTCAGATTTGTTTATTTTCATTATAACATAAGAACAAATACTAAAGTGGAGTGCCATCTGACATAATGATAGAGAGTACAGACCAGCTCAATTAAAGTATAGCTGGCCTCCAAAAACACCATAGGTCTTACTATCATTGAGAATTTTGGGGAAGTGACGTCAAATATATTTTGCTGATGGTTGAGAATACTAAGGAATATGCATTAATATTATCATCTCATGTTTGCCATATCTAAGTATAATTTCACTTAAATCTCAATTTTAAACCTAAGAACAAAAACAGGGCTCATTCAGTCATTTTGTCAGGTTGATCAAGGGCTCTATTGCAAGACATCGAGTCAAAGTTTACTTTTTTTTAATTACAAAACATATGTAAACAATTGTTTTTGTGGCCATTTTCATTATCTACATATAATTCTTCTCTATCATCATTCATCACTGCTATAGAATGTTCTAAAAAAATTGTTGGCTCTTATTGTGAAAACCAACCCTTCATTGCCATCATCATCGAAACCTTATCCTATCTAAGGTCTGCTTCTTTTGTACTTACTGAGAAAACCAACCCTTGTTTCACCATAAACCAGATTCAACCATGAAAGTTTGGTTTCACTCGGAACCAAGGCAATCCAGGTTTCCATGAGAAGGTCAAGTAGTTCTTTAGCTAGTTAAAATATGCAATTTTTGGAATGATGTTTATAGAGGGTTCCCTTCAATATTATCAACTTCTGAAATTCTACCATAGTTTATGTTCAAAACTCATCCACACTCACTGTATAATCCAAAAATAACCAATTTAAATAAAAGGAGGCATAAAACATGCCCTTATACAAAAGTTTGCTAGTATGCCAATATCCATACTGCCCTGCATGTGGATCTTTGATGCATCAAGCCACTCTTCTCACGCCCATTTTCCCACACAAGTTATATGAGAACAATAGACAAATCCAAGTTTCAACATGTTGCCAAATGGTCTAATCTAATCTACACACAACACCTTCTAGCTAAAAGAACCAGTCTAGTTTCCAGGACCAGGTGACTCAACCATGGGGCCCACCTGATCCATAACTTGGTTACAGCACAAGAGCCACAATGGCACACACTCATGTAGAAAAGGGAAGTGAAAGAGTGGCATGCAATATCAGCAAACCTCCATTTGTATGTACACACTGTCATTCTTAAAAGGCACACTTAAATGGCAGCATAGTTCTAAGATCCAGAAAACATGACCGGTGAAATATTTTAAGTGTTTCAAGACTTTTGTCAAGGAGTTGTTCTGGTGAAGGGAAAAAAAATGCATTATCTGAAAATGCAAAACATGGTTTTAAGCAGTTGTAATTATTATAAAGAAGTTAATAATTGTGAATTAGTGTGCTCCACTGGTAGACTTTTCATTTAACTGAACTTTTACAATATCGATTACTGTATACAAGGTAGTAACAAAATTCAAAATAACTCAAAGGAAATAACAGTAAGTCCAGTTTATCATATGTAGCATTAGAAGCATAAATTGCATCAGAACTCAAAACCTATACTTCAAGTTCCACTTTTTCTTTCATCCTCTAATATTTCCACTTTTTCTTGTTTTCTGTTCAAAAAAGATTGTGTTCCTGTGAAAGATTGGTCATATGCAAGGTTATAGAATGGAAAGGTCTCGTCATTTCTTTAGTATTTTCTTTACTTGTATTTCCACAGTTCATAACCAATAAGAAAAGTTATAAATACTATGGAGCAGGGGCAGACCTATAAGTAATGGACCTGGGGCGATTCTGGAAAAGGCCCAACCAAAAGGTTTATGGGGCAGACAACCCATGTGGCCCATAAGTTTCAGTCTTCGTCTTCGCCCGAAGGTTCCGACCCGTTAGGTTCCGGGCCTGGATCCTCCAAAGCAAATGGTTCCGGTTCCGGATCCGTTTTTTGGAACCGATACCTAAACGGTTCCGGTTCCGGATCCACAGTAGCTCAGACCCGAGGACTCGAGACCTCCTCACTCTTTAGTATGTGAAAACCAAACCCTTCTCTGACTCCATATTAAGGTTTCTCTTTTCAGCATCTCATACCTGGCCGGATACCAGACCTGGTTCTCTCTCTCTTTAATATTATTGGTTCCGTCGCCAGTTTTCTGGACTCTCCGACAGGTGGCAACCTTATGGTTCACATTGGACCTTTTAGTCTTCGCCCCATCCTCCAACGCGCGGTTCCTACTCTCAAAACCCTCTCCTCTCTCCCTCTCTGACTCCCAGCTCCGGCATAGGCATACAGCCTGGTCTCTCTCTCACGTTGCATTCTCTCTCCGACAGTGGCGACCTTATCACATTCCTTTTTTTTTCAACACGCGCCTTCTTCCCTTCCCTTTTAAACTACTATTTTCGTTGTTATTCTAGAGTGAGAGAGGCGTCTTGCTTGTGTGGAGTCCGAGCTCGTTCCATACGAAATTTGAAAAAGATCGAAGCTCGGTGGGTGTAGGAGAATGGATCTGGTTGTAGAGGTGAGGAAAATGATCTATGCATTATTTTCATTTACTTTTTAGGCAGAAATTTTGTGTAGGAGGTATTTGGATGCATAGCAAATTGCAATTGATTTGAACTTGTCGGTAGGGCAGATTACAATTAGTTGGAACATGTTATTGGGAGACATCTAAAAGCATTGTTGAGGTTTTTTTTTTTTTTTTTTTTTTCCTGTCTGGTGTTCTTTTTTAATTTTGGGATTTAAGTTGATTCACTTATTTGTTTGATTTTCCCTTGATCTGCAGTTGGGAATTCTTAGGAATCTTTTAGTTTTAACTGTGCATCTTTCTTGATTTTCATTTGTTTTAGTTCATGGTATTATGATTTTCCAAGAAAATGTCAAAATCGTTAAATTGATTATAATAATTGTTAAAGACAGTCAAAATCTAGTACACTCATTATGTGCTTCATCCCAAGGACCTCTCTCCTCAAAAGGGAGAATATCTTAACATAGTGCTAGTGGGGTGGTAGGAAAAAAAAAAATGGTTTAGAGTTTGTGATTTATGCTTGGGCTTTTGAAATTTGAGTAACCTTAATTTCTGGATTCTTCTCACTTGATTTCAGAAAATAGTGATTAAAAAAATTGAAAAGATAATAATGATCCTTACTTTTGTGCCTTTTGATTGATACTATGTTATTCACACTTCCAAGAAGCAAGGTTTGGTTCCATCATTTTATCTTTGTGCAGAAAATAGGCCACCTTAGAGATCAGTTTTTCGATTTTTGCATTTGGCTCATAAAATCAAAGGAGAATAGCGTATTTGCAAAAAAATCCTCAAGTAAAATGCTAATTAGTATCTTTTTCGCCTTATATTAATGTATAGGCACCTGACTGGATACTTGGATCAGCTGATTGTTAGGTCATTTAGCGAGTTTTTAAGTGTCGGATTTGAAGCAGGTACTGATGACTTTTCTAGTTGGTCATGCTTTGTATTAACACACTAGGACCATTTACTTGGACCTTTTTGCTTTAAATTTGATTTTGCCCATAAACAACTTGTATTTCCTATTTGATTATGTTGACAATTTCAATTATAAATAATGATTGACATCTTTAATTGACCATCATCTGCCCCACCCAAAAGAAAATTCTAGGTCCGCCACTGCTATGGAGGACACAAACTCCTATAGAGTAGAAATGGCATGCCTTGCACTGTTTATTCATCCTAGAAATCATTTCCCCATTTACATCATACAATCCTTATGTGAATCCACTTCAAATAGGATGTTTAAAAAGAGACACCCTACACATCTTGCAGCAAAAATTCTTTGAACTATAAACTGACCTGTACTCTTTTTGTAGTTGGATCTAGTGTTGCAAATAAGCGGTCCTCTGCAAGAACATTCGCTCCAGTCAACCTATTCAGCAGTGTACTCTTTCCAGCATTTGTATATCCAACCTGAAATGTTTTAAGACATTCTATACATTGATGAAAACTAGTAACCAACAAAGCCTTACACACGATTCACATTTTTAACCGCAACCCAAGCTCAAATGACCTATCTTTCCACTTACCAGAGACACTACAGGAACGGGTACAGATAAACGGCGGTTTCGATACTGCTTTCGATGTTTTCGAACAGATTCCAACTCTTTCTTCAGCACACCAATCTGTCGACAACAAGAAGTTAGGAATGTATGGCATCGATTTGCAAATGAGCACTAATGAAATGCTTCAGTAATAACGCATCACTACACAGAAGCAGATGTCTTGGATTTAATGGATCAAGTGATCCATTGATTTATCATGCCCTTGATTATTTGAATCAATTTATTCGATCAGATGGCCTTCTGATCCATCTCAATCAGGGAACAATCAAGAAAAAGGGATCAAACCAAGCTTTGGATGGTCAAGATGGATTGAAAATGGGTCTCAAATTTGAAGTTAAATATGCTGAATTTATAGGGATCCAAATCAGTCCCTTAATGGGTCCAATTGGTCATTTAACCAACCCAAAAGTATCCAATTGATCCTAACGGACCACCAATAATGGATTGCACATTATTAGACTTGGGACTACTTGAATGTGACCCAAACCAAACACAACCAGCACCAAACTGATCGCCCATGGTTAGGCGGCAGCCCACAATCCATGGCTGGTCCCCCAGGACCAGATGCAGCGGTCCACAATCTCCTTTGGGACATCCAGTTTAAATTGTGAATTCCAATTTTGAGTCTTTCTCTTGATTGGATACAACTCGATGAGGATCCTTTAAATGGGACCCATCTATGCTACAAAAGAGAACGTCTAAGAGGAGGCACAATTTCAATCAAATCTTTTTGTTTCTTTTCTTAATTTTTGAGTACTAGAATCGTATTAGGATTCTTCTCTGTGGTTTTCTTTCCTTTGTTTAAAACTTTTAGGAGTGATTGAGATTGTTTTAGATTTCGTATTTGAAATGAAGTTGTCAAAAGCAATATATATGGACTATGGTTGGACATCCAACCCTGGGCTTGGCTATGATATTCTTTTCTTCAATAAAATTGCTTGTGCACAATTTTCTATCTCTCTCTTGTTGGTCGAGTATCTTCCACTGGATTGAAGATATTTACAGTAGATCTCCAGATCAACAATATGCGAGTCTTTGCTCTTCTCCGTATTTGAGTGGCTTACCATCAATCGGATTTGGCTTCCCTTGACTGAGTGAACAACCAACAAAAATATCCAAGTTAATTTAAAATTCTACACAACCATTGTTATAAAAATCCAAGACGTGGTTTGGAGAATTTGAATTTTTTGATAGTTTAAATTTCCACACTGTTTAAGGGATATAAAAAAGTCCACAGATCTGCTCCTTATTGCCTGTAAGCTATTGCAGGGTGGAGTTATCATTTCCACCTGTTGAGATCCAATGGGTGAGGCCCATTCATTGAGAGAACTTCTACAGGGTTCGTGTTTTGGATACTTAAATAGAAAAGGTCTGCTAAGTAGTACTGATGTTGTACTATGGTTAATTTGTCTTGAGAGGAACAGACATACATATCAAAATCTAACCCATCCTGCATGTAAGGTCACACTTAAGGCTCAATATCTAATCGTTAACATTTTAAGACTGTTTTTCACATGTTTTGGTTTGATACTAAATTAGGGCCTGGTCACTGGCAAACTATACTATTTTTGGAATTCCCTAGCTTGTCAATTATCCTACAGGAAAAATAAATCTATTGAGGTTGTCTCTGCGACAAATACAGCTATTACTTTGGATACAACACACCCTGAAGATTATACAATGCCGCACCCCCCCCCCCCCCCCCCCCAACAAAAAAATAAATAAATAAATAAACTAAAAACCAAGAAGAAAAAAAAAAAAAAAACACACAAACATAAAACAATAACAAAAAAAGAGACAGAGAAATAAATAGAAGCAACACTTACTTGAGTCCGTAAGATACGCTTGTCAACTTCAATTTGTTTCTCACCCATTCCCTTCACCTGTCCTCCTGCTTGACGCTCAAGGTGAGTCCACATTTTTGTCAGTCGCGGAAGTTGGTATTCCATTTGTGCCAGGGCAACCTTAAAAAGTACATACTTTCAAAATAGAAGCCTAATTAATGGTTTACTGTTTAATTTGGTATCATCAGTAACCACACAGTATGCCAGTATGGCAGTATCTACTATCATTATCCAGATGATACGATACTGGTTACCTTAAGCCTATATAATCATCTGGATATCTTAGAAAACCATTGTTGGTCTATTACACACATCAAAAGACCTCTGTACTATGTTTTGCTGTTAAAGCAATACTATAGACAGAAAAAATGCCTCAAGCATGAAAATTTTGAAAGAACAGAATAATTACAACTTTTCTGTTTATCCTTCTATGAATAGCACATATGCAGTGGCAAAGGAGAAGTAACAGATAAGCATTGATCAATAAAACAGTGAAATTTACCTCACTGTGAATGAGAAGCCTGAAAATTCCCAAAAGAGAATGAAATATATAAAATCAGATTAAGAAAAATTGCAATCCTCAACAACAGAATGTATTTTCACTCTAAAAAGTCATAAAATTTTTATTCCTAATAAAATATTTAAAAAATGAAAAGCCACGATGCACACAATGTTAAAGACCCCACCACCAAATTTTGTTGGTGTTATCCTAGGACAGCGAGGGAAGGATAGGAGAAAGAGGGGAATGATCCATCCAAGAAAAGAAGGCAATTGGAGAATGTTATTAGTGGCTAGTTCATGACTACTCTGGAAGGAGAGAAATGTTCATATCTTAGATGGCAAGAATATGTGTTTGGAGGACTAATATCACACATTTATCTTCCAAGCAGAATTGGGCTCAGATAAAGGAATTTCCAGAACTAAAGTTGAACAATTTCTTTACCTCTTTGGAAGCTTGTAGAGGGGGGAATGGCATTACTCAAAGTTAATCCAGCAGGACCTCTTAAATTCAATTTTGAAGCAGCAGCTAGAGGCAAGCCAGGGCTGGGAGCCAGGCATGGATCTGTGGTGTTTTCTTTGATGAGAATGGTTCTGTTGTTGGGTTGTTCTCTGGCCCAATTAAGGTTAAAGATTCTAACGAAGAAGGATTTTGATGCCATAATGGAAGCTTTAAGGATCTTCAAAGGTGATTATTCAGGGACATTGACTGTGGAAAGTGAATCCACAAATCCATAAGTTGTACCACTAAGAATCTAAAATGCCCATGGAAGCCCTGTTTTATATTGAATGAGATTAACTGCACAGATCTATTGATGTGGAGCTTCATCACCTTTTTTTTACCATTTTATTAATGAATACTTATGGTTAATAATAAGATGTAGCAAAATCATCCTTTTCCAACTGAAGGAAAAAAAAAAAAAAAAACTACTCAATCACGAAAAGCATAGAGAATCGAGATACAATTAATATATTAAGAAACAAAATTTTAATGATAAGATAATATATTTGCCTGTAAAGCTGCTTCATGTGTCACAGCTCGTTGATTGAAAATATCCAAAATAAGAGCAGTACGGTCACAAACTCGAACATCTCCACCAAAAGCCTTTTCCAAGTTACGCAGCTGCCTGTGGTTAATGAGCTCAACTAGATGAATTGATGCCAAAATATATAATTGAACAAAATCAAAAGGAAACAAAAGCTTCCGTTGATAAAAATAAAAAATAATAATAATGACCTTTAAAAATCCTAATTTTGGAATTTTAGTTTTTCATGGAAGAGCATGTCTGGATTCTGTTATAAAAAAATAAAAAATAAAAAAAAAATAAAAAAAAAAGAAAAAAGTCTGGATACTATGAACATGTCTGGATACTACCAATCAAAAAAATAAAAAAAATAAAAATCTGGATAGTGGATACTGCCATACTAGTTCTTATGGGGGAAAAGAACAAAAATAAACTAAAAATAAAAATAGCGTCTACAATTAAATTGATCTGAAAACCATCTCAAGAAAACTTTTGACAAAAAAATAAAAAATGTCAAAGAGTCAGCGAATCATAATAAATTAAACTAAAGTAGTTGCAGAATTACAAGAGCTACAGAGTCAAAGCACAGTACTTTAAGATCACATAAAACAGAAGAAAAGGATATTCATCCACTTGAAAACCAGGCATGTTGAGATTTTCTTTTCCAAAATATCATATAACATAAGTGCTAAATTATAATAAATCATTTAATGATTCTTGCACTAAAGGGTGTGACTTCTGCGTGCTCTTTCAAGATAAAGCTGCATGAACAAATTTTTTTTTTATTATTTAATGGTTTTTAGTGTGAAGGATGTTACTCATTCACATGTGCCTTCTTAAGATATGCGTGCTCTTTCAAGATAAAGCTGCATGAACAATTTTTTTTTTTTTTTATTTAATGATTTTTACTGTGAAGGATGTTACTCATTCACATGTGCCTTCTTAAGATAACCATTCGGTTATCATTTTAAATTTAATATTCTTTCATATAAGAGTTGAGACTCCTTCAACTTCATTATAACCCTGTATCTGCTATAGAAGGGTGAATACATGAGTTCAGCTTTGGACTTTACTTTCTCGTGGAAACTGTCTAGCATTCCTGTGTTATTTCCTTTGTCCTTGGGCATCATTCTTTGGTGTTTCTTAGAAGTGCAAACCAAAGAAACACACTTGATGGTCAATATACCCTAGAGGCAAGACTTTTGTGAGTCAACCTGCAATTTTGGACATTAGGACTGCCATAAGTGGGCACAGTCGAGGTAAGTCATCATCTGTAAGACAGTATCTTGAGCAGCACATCACACCGCACCCACTAATGGTACTATTTTTGTCAAGTCTCCCTCCAACTAAAATGCATAAATTTATTTCATTCAAGCAGAAAAGAGCTAACAGTATATAAGCTAATATAATAGAGAAATGTGCTCAAAGTTCACAATTTTGGAATCCGTACAAAGGAAAGCTAGAATTGAAATTCCATTTTATGCAGCAATGGCACTTATCACATCAACAATCAGCAAAATGCAGTCATGTCAAGTAAAGTCAAGAGCAAAGTAAAGCTGCACCCATCTTTCTTTCTTTAAAGATGCCAATTCACATGTCATGGCAGATGGAGACACTAACACAAGCAAATGATGGCAGTGCGTTCACTCATTACACTAAAAAATGTATTGGATACTGCCACAGATTATGGCATTTAAAAAAAAAAAAAATTATACTCTACCTTTAGCCTTTTAGTATGTTACCCTCTTCCCATAAATCACTGTTTAACAGAGTCGTTTTATCATTGTCCACATCGCTGCCCACCTAGGGCTCCAAAGTACTACTTTCTCAGGTAGGGTATGACGAGGATAGCATAAAGTGAAGTGAATCATCTAATCTCAAATACTTAGGATACATGGGCCCTGTGCTTTTGAAGGATGAGTGCTAAACTTTGGGTGGAGAAACGGCAAGAATTTATAAGTGAAAAGGCCTTTCCATGTTTTGTTCATTTCTTCACCATCTATTTATGAATACAAGGTTGAAAACTTGAGCTTTTGGCCTTTGTCCAACCGTAGACTGTGGACTTTTTCTTTTATGTGATCAATGGATGAGCCCGTTTTTGTTTTCTACAGCTAATTGTTTATTTATATTTCATTAGGAACTGAAAATATATTTGCAATCGATTAGTTAAACAGATACTCATCATAGTATCAACCACAAAGGAAAAAGAGCAACTATACAGTATATGAGATCAATATTGTAATGTGTACTCTATACAGCTAAATCAAGCTCAAAATACAATTTTAAAAATAAATATATTTTCTTCCCACTCATTGTTTAAAAAAAAAAAAAAAAAGATCAGTGACTCCATTATAGGCATATTAATATTAACAAAGGTGACTAGCACAGAAGTGACATAATTCCTTAATTTCATTCCATATAAAGCACAGTTTCTTTCCACAGCTCTTGCTATTGCTTGCAGATGTATAATGAGTTCAAGGTATCCCCTTCAAGAAGATTTTATGTATTATTTATTCATTAAATAGGCGTGCAAGCGAGACTAATTTATGCCCAATGCATTGAGTTTTACACCTCATGCTTGGGCAATTGGAATGCCTTTCCTCGCAACTCATTGCTTTAAAAGATTGAAAAGATGAACCTCCCACCTACCAATCCACAATAATTCCATTAATTAGAAAGGATACTATTTAGGTGCACAAGGCTTGACTATACAATCAGGAATCAGGAATTCAAGAGCCAAAAGACATTAAAACCTCTCTCAAAAAAATAATAAATAAATAAGTCATTATCATTTTGAAAATAAATAAATAGATAAATAAAGTCATTGACCAGTTCAAGCCAATTCATTACAAAGATTGCTAGATGGGTGTGTCATTGGAAAAGTACTTGCATAGTAAGACTTCATGTGGGGAAAAAAATAAAGTCACATATCACAACGAAAGCTCACCCTGCTGACAGCTCATCATCAAATATTACTGTCTCAATGTCCAGGGCATGAATTGCATTCTTAATTTCAGCCACCTTTCCGGATCCAATGTAAGTTCTTGGGTTTGGAGTAGCAAGACTGCACCATTAAATTTCCACTATTAACACAAATTAAAAAAGAAAAAAGAAAACAGAAAACAGAAAAAGGGATCTGAAGCAGATTACAAACTTGCAATTGTACTGATGCTGAATAATAAAAACATTAATGAATATCATAATAACATAGAAAAAATGGAAAAAGAGAGGAAAAATAATAGTCAAACTTCCATCTAGTGCCTATAGACTATAGCCCATGAGGAATGTCCCTAAATAAGGTGCATGATATCCAAGTACTACCTAGTGTGTATGTGTATAGCCCATCAGGAACATTCTCGTTTTAATATAAGACATCAAGTAGCAGAATATCATCAGGCATATTAACAGAGAACCTACAGCATCAAGCAGAAGAGAGTGATCTGATCCAAAGTCACGAGACCCAGATGATTTATTAGGAGCGTGTTTTGGAGCTGTGTTTTCATTCAAAGTAACACATGTTGCTACTTTCAATTCAATAAGATAACAGAGATGAATTGTTCCACAATTGCTTACACGCATCTTTCTTGTAGCCCACTTTATACATATCTCACTAATCTATGACCTTCTACTACTTTCTTGGTAGCTCGCAAATATAACAGCCTTAAATGAAAAAAAAAATTGCCCTCACCAAAAACATGATACCATCCATGAAATCTGCACAAAATCATGAGGACAAGAACAACAACAACTAACATTCCACCTCGAAGTGGTGCATCGATCTCAGCCACTCCAAAGTTGCAGCAACCAATTTAGCACTAAATCAACTAGAAAACCTATGTTCTGTCATCGAATTATATTAATCATTACTGGTAAGAAAACAGGAAAAGTTTTGGCTCAAGAAATTTGAAAACAGTAAGATGGAAACTTTTACCATCATGGTTCTAAATAGTAACCAATCCCCATCTCTATCACCAGTAAGCTGATAAAATATTACCAATATGGGACAGAACAGTCTGATACAGGAAGATTCTGGCTATAATTTTACTTTCTCAGCCCAAAATTAAGTCACGCTGAGATACCCAATACACTGAAATATGCATTGATTACAGTGGCTTGGACATTGTCTGAAATTACATTTGCATGGATAAGCATGAGAGAAAAACCCCTCCCACTTACTTTTGATATGTAGAACCAACAACCATAAGCCCAGCAGTATCTGCAAGCTGGGCTAACTCCTTGAGCGATTCTTCAATACCAAAAGAATCATCCTGACTTCCCTTGCGCCCAACACCCACTAGATAAGTTTTTTCTTCAAACACCTGAACACTTGAAAACTCAATCCTCACAAATCCACACAGACCAACAGCAGGATTAAAGAAAAATAAACCCAAACCCAAAAAATAAAAAAAAAAAAAAATAAAAAATAAAAAAATAAAAAAAACCCACCTCTCTTCCATTTCTCAACTTGTATCTGTCATAGCTATTGGCGTCTTCCTCATTTGCCTTCTTCTCTTTAGTAGATTTCGTGGCTTTTCTCTCTGTAATGACCTCTAAAGCTCCATTGCCGCTATCTAGAAATGGGTTTTCTTCTTTGATCGTATCTGTTGGTGGGTCTGTTGTTGTTTCTATCAAGACGCTGTCTGGGGGGCGGATTTCGGCTTCGAGTGGTTCTTTTAGCACTCTGGTTTTAGGAAATGGTCTTCTGAATACGAGTGATGGAATTGAATTGGGATTGAGAGAAGAGGGTTTCTTGTTTGTTGCTGGTGCTGTTGCAGTCGTTCTGGGAATTGAAGTTGGGATTATGAAAGAAGAGGAGCAGCAGGCATTCATCTCTCTCGTGTTGTTTCTCTTCTTCGTTTTTCTCTTTCCTTCGATCAGTTTGTGTATGGTTTGTTTCTGCTTCCTTCTCTCTAGTCGGTATGATGGATGTGGATGTGTCGATATTAGATATGGATGAATGTGAGCAATCATGGCTGTGAGATAAATTAGAGCGTCCACGTGTAAGAAGGTCCAGCACTGGACCATGGATACGTCGATGGTCCCCAAAAATTTTGATTGGCATGGTTGTCTCATAATCCATCTATAGGAAATTAGAGGTTTGGGTGGCAAGATTTGGCCCGGCCCACTAATCTAACTTGGACTCGACCCGCATGATTATGGGTTGGCATGGATCAGGTAGACCTTGCCCGGCATTTAAACGAGTCGAGTTAGGTCAACCGGCTCAACCTGCATAACCCGTGGAACCTATTTGTTGAGTTTAGGGTCAACTTGCATGTTTAAATTCATTTGAATTAATTTGCTGTTTTAATATTTTGGCACTAGAATAGTTAAATTTTGTATGGAATGAGGGCGGCTTGTGTGGGGCCTTTTCATTTATCTACAACTTAACTCAAATATAGCCTAGATATTTGAAACGTATTGGATTTTGGCCAAGATTCTATATGTTGAAATGGGTGTAAACGGGTTGACCTGCATAGAAGGCAGGTTACGCAGGTCGGATCTGGTTGGCCTGCAATGGGGGAGGTTGAGTCACATGACCCATCTTAAAAAACGATCCGATTCGTGTTGGACTTCAACCCAAAGAAACCTATTGTCCAGCTGACTCATTCTGACTTGACCCGACCCATTTGCTACTTACTCCTCGGAAGTGAAAAATACAAGGATGAAGCAGTCTTAAATTTGGGTGCATTGGACTCAGGACATTAGGTATGGGCTCTTATTTCTTGTTCTGTGTGCGCCATTGTCTGATATCACAATCATATCATGCGTAATGGATATGATAATTGATCACACGATGTATGTTTTGTAAATTCTATTAAATTTGACACGAAGATTGTAGGATCAAAACTGCACTATCACATTAGGGCTATATGGGAGTTTATCCGGTTTCCCTTTAGGCCCAAAGGGATTAATCCAGCCCAAAGGGATTAATTCAGCCCAAAGGCTTGAGAACTCTTCTATAGAAATATATATATATATATATATATATATATATGGGAGATGCTCCTGTGAGAGCATCTCTCACCTTATTATGGGAGATAAAGTGAGGACCCTCATGACGAGTTATCACTTATCACTTTCTGCCTTCTGCATGCGAGCTTTTACGAGACCAACTTTTGTTTAGCTTGCCTATGCCCACTTGTAATTGATCCGTTTGAAATCTCTACTATAATAAATAAGAGCTAATTAAATTAAGTCCAAAATAAAATTTTAGTTTGCAATTAGTTTTTGGGTAAGTGTACAATTAAAAAAATAGATCTTATTTCACAAGGTAATTGGGGCCCACCTTTAAAATTTCAATGTACAACCCACCATTTTATGTTATATTGAAAGTTTTATGAGGTTATTTTCGTCCGATATACTTGTAAATCTTGTAGTGTCCACCTCCATCTGCTTTACTTAAAAATGTCAAAAAATAAATCCTTGGCTTATTTTTTTGAGGTAAAAACTCTAATTTATAAATAAACCCTAAAACTAGAAAATACAATTAGAGATTACCAAACACTCTAATAGATGAAATAAGAACTTAGTTTTAGAATTACCAAATGGCCCCTAAGTCGTTTAAATCACACCTTCCATTAAATAGGTAGAGGTCAAATCCCAAGGGGTTGGCAGAGTGGTCAGGACCACGATTCCTCTCTCTTTCGGAGCTAGACGTCCTGGTATCGATCATCGATTCCCCCTCTTTAAGAACCGAATGTTGAGTTCACTAGTGCTACCACTTGAGGGCCACATGAGTTTTATCCAACTTTTCTCTGGGCTCGGAGGGAATAGTCCAATTCAAATGGTTGGAAATCCTTTGTTAGGAAAAAAAAAAAAAAAAAGGTAGAGGTCCAAATACACTTCAATTGAAGTAGGATATAACGTTAGATTTTTTAATGCTTAAAAATTAAAATTAAAATGTTTTTTTTACACATGGATCGATCCATCTGTGTACACAACCCAATAGATGTAAATTTGGGCAACTGCAAATTTCCTTGGTAGTATACTATATTAGAATATTAGTGATTGAGCGTTGATTTTGGCCTGGATCCAAGCCCTCTTCCCAAGTCCGGGTTCAATATTTTAATTTGAATCAAATTGTGGTAGTAGTAGTCTTGTAAAATCGGACACAATCTGGGCTCAAGTTCTAATTCTTACTGATAATTCGGGTTCAAGCCCAAGTACCTACACCCTATTTCTTTCCATCCACACTAGCAGGGAGTGCAACTTGGGTTGAGCCAAGCTTAAAATGCTCATGACCCTGCCCAAAATATAAGTGAGTCTATTATTGAGCTTGTTTCAGTTTAGGAAGGGCTTGTGCTTAGATTTTGAAACGCACATAAAACTCGGGCCATGTTTGTGTCTAGAATTAAGATACTTAAGTTGGACCCACAAACCCACTTCATTGTAGATATATGTACATGGAGTCATTTTCGGACACAACTAAGCCATTCGAAGCATGAAACTAGAGTGCAGGGCCCATTAGAAGGCATGACAATTAGAGATGTAGGTTGCTTGGAAGGTCTCCCATGATACAGGTGGATAGAAAAATTGGGACCCGTTCAATTGTGACCATACTGTATCAAAGATTTCAAAGTTATCCAAATTTTAGCCGCTATATAGAGCCTGACAGTGCCAAGTTTGCATGATTAATCCAAGGGCCTGAAACTCTCAGACATTGTGTTGATTGATCGGAGCTAGGGATGTCAAATGGCGGGCGGGCCATGGGGAAAAACCCTGGCACCACACGGCCCGCCCTGGAGCGAGCCGGGCCTCTTTCAAATTTCTTTTTCCTTTTTTTTATCAGTATTTAAAAAAAAATAGAACACAGTACTCAGTTTTGATAATATATAAAAAAATAGATACTACTTTTGTTGATTAGCCTCTCACCGCACTCCATATCACAAGCATTGATACTGATTGTAACATAATAGTTCTGAATAGAGCTAAGCCTGATATTCAACATATTTTGAGGTGCGGGTTGGGCTTTCATCCAAGACTATATTTTTCAATTGCATATTTATTTGATAAATTTCCTACGACACAATAAGAAATGGAAACATTAATTTCATTTGATTTCTGCATTCATATAAAAGAAATAGCAACATTAGTTATCAAATACAAAAAGAAAATAAATATTTGTAGGGAGTTGAGAAAAGACAAACTTGCACATAGATTTTTTCAAATTTGGCCGATGTTTGCAAGAAGTAAATTGCAAGTTGAAAGTGGTTTTTTCTTTTCTTTTTTGAAATGGACTTGGTGTGGTTTTAATCACATAATCATCATCATTAAACTAACATCTCATCTAAGGTTAGTTAAATGTTTCTTTTATTTGAATAAAACTTAAAATTTAATTTGACAAGTCTTAAAAGCAAACTACTACTTTGATCTGATGCAATTTTTCTTTTGCTTAGACCTTTTAGATCAACACATTTTAGCAAAATTGTCAGATACCCAACTATGTTGGAGTGTCAATTCCAAAGAGGTCTCTTTAAGGCTCCTAATTATATATCTCTCATTTGTCAATTCTTATTCCTTTAATTCAATTTACTTCAATTTACCATGCATCCAAACACACACGTCATATTTGACTTACACCTTTCAGTGTAGTTGATGAGCAATTCTGAACCATCATCCCATTGGACGATTGCCTTTTACACATGCAACTAAGCATAAAGTTTATTTAAAAGTCTTTATCAAATAAATATTTACCAATTAAGTTAATTTTTGTCTGATAGGTAATTCATTGTCTAAAAGTATCATTTTTTTATGAGATATTGAGAAAAGTCTGAGTTACCAAGATTGTTATATACCAGTCGGATAACCACAATGATCAATATCAAACAAATTCTATGATTCTATTTCTCAAAACATAGATCTACTTGAATTATTATTCAAATTTACATAATCAAATATTTAGATCACTAAGAAGTTAAGGTGGGAATATGGAAATCAAATTAAGTGCTTGAAATATTCGAGGATTAGAGTATTATAAATAATATTAATAAATTTAGAAAAAGAATAGGAGGGTTAAAGTATTATAGACTTTGTAAAATTGAAACGGACACAAAAAACCCCTTATATAACCGTTTTATGGCTGTTTGGGGGGGGGGGGTGGTAAATGAGAATTTAAAAAAAAAACAACTACTTTTGAGCGGGCCAGGCCTGGCAGGCCTAGATGGGGCCCATCCTGACGGGCCGCAGAGGCCAGCCCACGTGCCAGGTGGCGGTCAACGGGCCAAACTGGCCAACGGGTCCAGCCTCCTCGGCCCAAGGGCCGTGCCGTTGACCGGGCCAGGTCGGTCCACGGGCCGTTGACTGGCACTGACCGCTCCAGCCCATTTGACATCCATAGACCGTAGCTAAAATTTGTGAAGAGGTTAGATTGGACAATGGGTAGGCCCATATGCCTGGCCATCTGTGTTTAGGACTTTCCCGGTCATCCCAGAAAATTCCGTTATATTAATATACTCATTAAATCCTCAGTAAATTTTTGAGTTTTTTCCTCCTTTTGAGAAACAAATCGAAATAAGAAATTTTTGGTATTCACCCCAAGTCAGCCCCGACTCAACCCACAATGCACACCGCACCGGATGCAAATTTTACTAGTATTTTTTGGTCAAGTCGAGGCATCTTCAGATTTCATAAAAAGTCAACCTTGAGCATGTATTGAACATGCACAATTATGTTCGACCTTGGGTTGTGCCAAGACACACAGTGGGCGACCCAAGATTTTGAGTTGGGTGGGACAGATAATAGTCAATTGTAAACATCAAACTTCTTTTTTTTTTTTTTTTGAGAATTTTACTAAAAAAAAAAAAAAAAACAAATTAGATGACCAGTAGACTAAAAAGATGATTTTAACTGACCTTACAACAGATCAGCCATTTTGTCTGAAAACATATCTTTTTTAGCACTTTCTACTAACATCCCTATCGACCTTTGTTTTATAATATTAAGGGTCCCTAGGGACCCTGCGATATATGCTTTTAAATGAACGGAACTCATCTTCGTTCTCTGTTCTTGATAAAAAAAAAAAACGATGACACTCGACTTACTTCCCCTCCATAGGTAATTCCCACATCTTGAAGACCAAGAGAACAAACAATGGATACAATAAGGCTTTGATGGGGAAACACTACCCTAAAAATCATATATATATATATATATATATATATATCTCTCTCAAGTTTCCATTGGGTGTGTGTGACATGCTACATCCTTCAAAAGAGATGACGTTGAACAAAAGGAAAACTTCGACACTCAGCCAAAAGGATAACAAAAGCCGAAATTTAAAGATGGACTGCATCCTTTAATAATATGCATTTTCTACCAAGAAGACATGCTACATCCTTTTTGGAATTTCTAAAAAGATGAACTGTGAAAAAGGGTTTAGGGTTTGCCTTTTTCTCATTAATTCAAAGGAATTCATTGCAAATGGGGTTATATCTAAGGTATATGAAAGGAGAGAAGAGTGTAGGGTAAGGATAGAGAACTTAAAAGTACCTTTGAGATTTTTGAGATGTTAGATCTTACTTATAAAGGCTGGGTTTTCACAGTTATATTTACCAAATCCAGGGTAACTTTTGTCCAGATAAAAGAGAGCTAGTGCTCAGATCTCCATCCACCCCCCCACCCCAGCCTAACCATCTCTTTATCCCTCCCTCTCACTTTTTGTTTTTTCCCCTTCTTAGAAATGGACCAAAAGAGAACGTAAGAGGGAGTTCTGTTAAGGCTACGATAACCGCAGGGTCCCTAGGGACCCTTAACGTTATAAAAAAAGGTCGATAGGGACGTTAGTAAAAAACGCTAAAGAAAAAAAAAAACGTTTTCGAGCAAAATGACTGATCAGGTATAAGGTCAGTTAAAATGATCTTTTCGGTCCACTTGTCACCTAATCTCTTTTTATTTTTATATTTTTTTTTTGTAAAATCCTCTCGTTTTTTTCTAGACATTTTTCACATAAATAATAGCAAAAAGAAATATATTACATTTAAATATATAGACACAAAATATCTAACTATATTGGCTAACATTGATTTCTTCCAGAAAAAATCATCTCAAACTTACATTATCTTATTTCAATCAAATTTATATGTCAAAATCAATGCCTATGAGAGATCACCGCAGATTCAAAGTGAATAAGTATGAAAAAAAAACTGGATATAAGAACATTTCCCAAAGCCCATAAGCAACTCCCACAACTTTCTATGTGGGTTATACATACCGGTTCCACCCAAACCCGAAAAAGGCCCAACTTTAGTTTTCCATTTTTCGAGTTGGGTCATGCTTCGTAATCAATGCATGTACTCATCATCTTTATGAACCATTTAGTTTGGCCAGTAGGCCCAAGGCATAAATCCCAGTGGCCTAATGATTGTGTACAATTGATAAACTTGTAGAGGTGGTCCTCAAGCAGTTGATTGATGATCTAGAATAATCGCTACCAATAAAAGGTATATTTGTATGTAGCATTTTATCCATTGCACAAGGATTTGAAGTGAGGAACTATCATATTCTAACTAAAAAAAAAAATGGTTTCATTTGCAACATGCCTCTCATGATTCTATCAAAATAAGTGAGTACATGGCAATGCTAAACCAATCCAGTTTTATTAACCCTGGCTAATGCAAAATTTAGATATGTGAGGCTTCCATTTTTATTTTTTTTAAGTTTTTTGAGCGACTGACGGATCTTTGACTCGTAGGGTGGGTGGTGGGGCGGGGTTTGTAAGAAGACATGGCAACGGGAGTGGATTTTGTCGTCTTTGGATTTCTAGATATGCTCCACTTTGGTGATTTAGGGCTTAGGGATTGGATTAGAATTTGAGAAATTAGGATTTGGACATTAAGGGGTTCAAATTAAGGTGTAGAGTGATTAGGATAATACTAAATATGGAGAGAGAGAGAGAGAGAGAGAGAGAGAGAACAATGGTTCAATTATTTAGGGTTATTTGGAGAGAGAGAGATGGTGAAGAAACTCTTGAACTGACGAACTTTTTGTTAGATCGAGCTAGATCTTATCGATGCACTTTCTCAAACCAAGAAAAATCAAAACCCAAAATCTGGAATTTTACAAGAACCAAACTAAATAAAAAAAAAAAAAGACATCACATGTGATCTACTTCTATAGATACGCAGCCCTCGGATGCTTGACCTCGACCTCCTTCGCAGTATGGAGCATTGGAGAAATGATTCCAAGTGACAATAACACGACCTAGTTATCGAAAACCTCCGAGGAGAAGTTGGTTTGCACAGGGAGCGACGATGATGAGCTTGATTAGTGCGAAGAGATCTCAGTCAAACAAGAGGGAGTATTTTCTCTTCGTTTCCACCAATGAATGTTTACATACGTGGGGTGATTGTCTAAACATATTTGGGGCAATGTACAGGGCCCATTGGACTCATGGGAAGTTTGAAGATCGGTCTCCCCAGGTCATCAAAACCTAGGTCCGCCTTAGAAGACACATCCAGACTAGCCAACGTTTCACCCCAAGTAACTGCAAATTTATAAGAGAATGTGAATGTAGGGTGTGTTTGGTGATATTAAGTTTTGGGTTTTTTTTTTTTCCGAAAAAACCCCCTTGCACTCTTACTAGATAAAAAAAGAACCTCTAAGAAACTTATGGCCTAGAGTAGTCTCCTGGGCTTGTTCCAGTTTTTTTTTTTTTTTTTTTTTTTTTTTTTTTTTTTTTTTTTTTTTTATGTTTTTCACTAGCAACGATATTTCTACTCACTTCATAGCGATAAAAACCCAAACGCTCCACGTTCTTCTTATTTCCTTTCTCTTCCTCATTCTTCCCTTTTTTTGTCTATCGACAGGGACACCCCCTTACTGTTACTTGTGGTCTCAAGCTTCTCCAGGTTAGTCATCGTAAGAACTTTCCAACCTTTGATTCCTACTAAACACTTGTGGGTTTTCTTGTCTACTTCCTCTTTGTGGCCCACGGGCGGACGACAAAGGTTTGGCTTTCCTTTTTAATTATTCCAACCTCTTAATTGGAGTCCACTTTTCACTTTAGTAGAGTGATGGAAGAGAAAATTTCAAAAGAAGGTTTTGAGATGGAAAAGGTTATAGAGATCTATAGAAGTCCAATCTGGCTGAAAGAGTAAAAATCAACCTAATCTATCAGCCCAGCAGTTATCCCTGGGTTCGCCTGAGATCCCTTCTGCAATTGTCCTCCGCTCTGCCTGAGTAGGCCCTTTGCCTTGGTCCTCAGCTTGACTATACTTAGTAGGAGTGTAAAAAAAAATCGAAAAACTGTCTAACCGAACTGAACCGCGGATAATAACGGTGTTTCACGGTTCGGGTATGGTTACGGTTAATGAAATCCAAAAATCGCACGGTTAGGTTCGGTTACGGTTTTCCATAATAACTCATGGTTATTTACCGAATCGAACAGTAAAATACGATTAGATTAACTACACACGGTTAACCATACCGTTATACAAATATAAGGAAAAGTAAAGGGGCTAAATGAAATACTTCCTAACTTATACAAAACAAACCTTAGCTCTCTCGTCTCCCAGTCCTCTTTCTCACCCTACTCTCTATGTCGACTCCTGGCGCAACAAAAGCTCTCTTTCTCTCGCAACCAAACGAGGAAGGAGAAGAAGAGGAGAAGAAGGCAGATTCCTCTGCTACTACTCTCAAAGCTCCAACCAAACAAGAGAAAAAAGGAAATCAGAATGAAAGACCTCAAGCGAGAGAAGAGTGTGTGTGAGAGATAGAAAGATTACAGTTCCGATCTTGAGGAATCTGTCTAAGGAAAGGTTGAAAAAGGGGTTTCCCATGTCGATGATAATATCGACCCTGGGAGATGAAAGAACTCTTGAAAACCTGCTCCTCGACTCTAATTGTTCATCTTTCTCTGGTACTTCTTCTTCATCTTTTTTTTAAATATATTTTCTTGCCTCGTTCTTTCCTTTTGATTTGGGTTACGTTTGAATGTACCCTAGATCACAATCGATTCGTCGGTACCTTATCTAGGCATTTGGGGTGGCATGGAATTTGGGAAGCTTAATTGGGTCGGACACTGTTTTTTCAGTTTCTACTTAAATAAGTACCATTGCAATTGCCCAGATTGATTTTGGGGCGATTAGTTTAGGGGAAAGAAACGATGTCCGAATCATGTGGTTTCCTGATTTTGATTTGCTCCAAATGCATGGTTGGAATTGGTGAAATTTCACTCTGCCCAAATATTCAAAATTCTAACTGATTGATACTTAGGGTCTGTCCTAACACAAACATGTTAATGTACAAGAAGAGGAAAAAAAAAAAAGCTATTGAGTGGTGGATTGGATATACACATGTAATCCCCTGACCAATTGATAATATCATATCAAGATCTATTGTTGACTATTGAGGACAGATCTATAATTGATATCCTTTGCAGCATTTTGGTCAAGTGAGGATTTGATTGACCCATGTGATTCAGCAATCTTACTGAATAACTATTCAAGTGTCTGATGATTTAAAGGGGGACAGAAAATTATGCTTAAAATTCAAGGAATGGAAGGGAGAGAGAACACAAAGGAAGGTGTGATAATGGTGAATGAACAGATTTTTCCACGGTTATTAATCGTAACCGAACTGTCAAATACGGTTAACTGCGGTTCGGTTTTCTATGGTTTTTGTGGATACGGTTACGGTTTTAAAAGGTAGAAAACCGCGGTTACGGTTCAGTAAACGGTTTTCCTAAAATGACCGGTTAACCGAACTGTTACACCCCTAATACTTGGCACTGAGTTGAAAATGGATGCCCGTGACCGCTTGGACTATCCTACTTTTTCAAACAAAGATTTTCTTTTTAGATGATCTATCAAACTTCTAAATTTCCCCTCCTTAGTCCTCACAGGTATGGGTGGGTTACTGCAAATGCAATAGGGGACATATTGGGTATGGCCCACCCCGATTGGGGTCATTTGCTGGTTCAGTGCAACATGGGTAGCATCCAACTTGTAAATTTTCAAAGAAAGTTTTTCCTTTTAGATGATCTATTAAACTTCTAAATTTCCCCTCCTTAGTCCTTACAGGTATGGGTGGGTTACTGCAAATGCAATAGGGGACATATTGGGTATGGCCCACCCCGACTGGGGACATCTGCTGGTTCAGTGCAACATGGGTGGCATCCAACTTGTAAATTTTCCCTCCTTACAGGTGTGGGTGGGTTACTGCAATACGGGACGTAATGGATATGGCCCACCCCTTGATGGGACCCACCATATAAATGGATTAGATTACAGGGCAAAAGTCGTCAAACAGATAAATCCATGCGTGGCAATGTGGTGTTACGTCTTGTGCCGATACCTAGGCTATTGCAGCGCGGGACTCGGTTGTAGCGGTAATTCAGGTGATGGCACACTTTTGGATTGAATATTCTGTCATCGACCATATCTCTTTTCATCAATGCCCCCATCTTCTGGTTCAATGCAACATGTGCAGCATCCGTCATTTATTTTTGAGTTTTTTTTTTTTTTTTTTTTTTTATATACCTCTCTAAGGTTTATATGATTTGTAAATAAACTCCAGTAGTTTTGGTATTGACACATTGGCCCCTACTTTGTCATTTCAATACCTTTCATGTCCCAAAAATCAGTATTTCTAATGAAAATGGATAATGACGATTGGATTTGTGTTGAACTTTTATAAAAATGACAACTTTGCCCTTATATCAATTAAGCAAATATGGGTATCTTATTATCTACCAAAATTCCAAGAGTGCTTTGTAAAATCTTTGGAATTTGTGAAATGGAAAATTAGACCATAGGTCATGACACCTATCGGTTCCCAACAAATCCCTATTTCCTCATTTCCTTCATCAACCTCAATTCCATTCTCCTTGACATTTTCTTGATGATCTAGAAGAGAGAAAGATTCAGGAATCCCAACTAGGGGACAACTTTTTAAAAATTTATAAATTGTCCGCACACGAATTCTTATAATAAGATTAGAAATACTTGTAATTGTTCCAATTGTTTCACAAGTGTAAACTAAAGCATTACAAGACTTGAATGCGAACATGTGCCTTCTCATGGGGGTTTTGTGGGGGCACATTAACGTGGGCTACGCTGAGAAAAAAGAAACTAGTTCTCAAGTATTGACACGGATTTTTCCTCAAGACAACACACTTTATAATTAGTGAGAAATGAGTACGTGACCGAGAACGCTGCCTCTTTTTGTCCAAAGTTTGAATCATAAGTACGCTGCCTCTTTTTGTGTGTGTAGTCTCCTTTTCCACGTGAGTGGACTGTCTTTTCGTGTGCGGACTTTCTTTTTAAGTATGCGGGATCCTTTGTCCCAGCCCACTTGGCTGGGAAAAAAAAGTTATCACAATAATCCACTCCATTTACTTTTAAACGATGGTTGGAGCTTGGAGATGAAAGAGCTATCAAATGGATTCTTATAGTGATGGAGAAGTTTGTCCAAGCTCGTTAACAGAAAATGTCAAAAGATCCCTGGTGAAAAAATCTCAGAAAGGACGGCCTAACAACGCTTATTGGCATCTTCAATGACCAAAAGAATCTAATGTTTCGGTGAAAATCTTCTTTAGAGAGGGGCCAATGGGCCATCCATTTTTCGTCTTCAGCTTTAGCAGACTTCATTTCCACTTTGACGGCTTTGAAAGGAAGACGACTCTTGCATGCTCGTAAAATTTATCCCCAAGTTTGATACGAAATCTAAAATTTAAATAAGACCCAATGAGGAAGTGATACCTCAATCTGCTGAGGGAGATTTCCTACACCAAAATGAAGATTGATTCACTTATGATCTACCATATTCCACGACTGCCACCAAATTGGCACAAATTTTAGTGGCTACTTTAAGTTGCTGGCTTTGTATCTAACGGGCTGAATCAGATCCAGACCCAAGAGTATTAGATTTGATTTGGGAATTTTATTGCATGTTGTTTGGGAGGTTGTATTATGGTGTTTGATGATGGGCTGTTTGGATGTGGGGTTTCCAGATTCAGGAAAATATGGAAATTGGGATAGGAATGGGTTTCCGTGTTAGCGTCCGACAATAAAAAGGGGTTGAGCTGATTTGGTTCATGAAAGGATTATGCAAAGAACTGGAATTTTAAAGGTGGAAAGTTGGATCTCACCTGAATCACCCCATCTATCCTCCTCAAGAGAAGTTTGGATTCAAAGTCTGGTTCGACCAGGAGAAGTACGCCATGCCAATGTGCCTTGGATGACCCACATCCATGGGTCAAGCACTAGTGAGCACATCAAACTATGGCTAAGAACCCTCACATCCTCGGCACAATGACGCAATTATTAGGATCGTACTCTACCACTGAGCTAATAGCCTTGCAGGCCTGTCCTATGCTGGCAGGGGGACATTAAAAAGGGGATCCTATCAATTTATTTCAACGGTTCATTGGCATAAGGTGTGAGTTTGCCCCCAGAGACCTAGACTGACTTATCGTCTAGTATTTCAGTTCCTTCCTAAAGGCCCAGTGCGTTGTGGGGTCATGTATGTGCCCGAGAGAATAGCCCATTTGATTAAAATTACCACTGTGATACCCACGCTATTGAAAAAAAACAACTCTAGTTAGTAATTACACAAACAAGGCTATTAGGTTGACCCTTTTATGAAGGGCTCTTGTTTGGTTGTGGCCATACCTATCAAATGAAAACAACCCAACAATACCCACTTCAAAAATAAAAAGCCGATTATATGGGCCTAGTAAGCAATATATCAGTGGACCCCAAAGATATACTGGCGTACTAGGAGGATCCACATGACCTTATAGTCTTATACACATGACATGAGCAGCAGGAGAGACAACACAGTGGGGTTATTTTACTCACTAAGTGTCCTCAAATAGTCAGGGATATTTGTGGGCTACCATCGAATCTATGACTTTCCAACACTTCATTCATTCACAGTTGATCGAGCAACCAGGCTTGCAAAGCCCACAGGATATGTGTGGGCACAAACCCAGGCGAATGCATCATATAAGATATAACAGAAACGGAAGTATGCCATATAAAGAATCCAAGGCTGACATACCATGAATTAAAGAGATCCAAGGAGTTATCGAAGGGACTAAAATTCAAACTGAAAAGTTTTGACTAAAACTTCATTTTGACCATTTAATTGTAACGAAATTTTTTGGCAAGTTAGGCCGAAACGATATGAAATTAATAACTATGCTGCTATTGTATGTCTTTTCACTTAGTAGGGATTAATATTTAATTATGATCTATTCCAAGAGAAATATTTCAGAGGTCGCAAATAGCAAATACCATTAAAATTAGATGAGATTAGATTTATGATTAAGCTATTGATATTGTATTCTATAAATAACCATTGAGTATTCTCAACGAAATATCTTGAGAATTTAGCAAGATATAGTTGCTAAAGTTCTACACATGCATTTTGTTTTGTACCATCAACTTATTGGAAATGACGATCATTAGAAGGTTTAGGAACCAATTGAAATCTATCTACCCTTATAAAAGAGAAGAAGTTGCTCAATTTTTTCACTACACCACTATAGGGCCCACTTGAAGAAATGACCTCTACCCTTATAAAAGAGAAGAAGTTGGTCAATTTTTTCACTACACCACTATGGGGCCCACTTGAATAAATGACCTGTTTTTCTATCTACCCTTATAAAAGAGAAGCTCAGTTTTTTCACTACACCACAATGAGGCCCACTTGAAGAAATTACTTGTTTTTTTTTTTTATTTTTTCACTACACCACTATGGGGCCCACTTGAAGAAATGAACTTTTTTTTTTTATTTATATTTTTATGAAAGAGAAGAAATGACCTGCTTGACTTTGACCTTCTTATCTTCCCTTTTACAGGGGTAGTTCATCTACACCACCGTGGGGCCCACTTGCTGCATGTCATGTCAAAAAATTTTCTCTACACCACCATGGGGCCCACTTACTGTATTTATCAACTACCCTTATAAAAAAGAAAAAATGACCTGCTCTATATATTCTCTGCACCACTATGTGGCCCATTTGAAGAATTGACCCATTTGTATATGTCTATCTATCTATCCTTATGAAAGAGAGAAAGATGTTGTACTGTTTTCACTCCACACATGTCCGATGAAATGCAAGTTATGGGGCCCACCTTTATTATATAATAAATCTATATACCCTTATAAAAGAGAGAAAGATGTAGTCAAGCTGTGGGGCCCACCCTTATTATATATATTTTAAAATATACTTTTTTCACTCCACACATGTCCAATGAAATGCAAGTTGTGGGACCCACCCTTATTATATAATAAATCTATATCTGTACCATTGTAAAAGAGAGAAAGATTATAGTCAAGTTGTGGGGCTTACCCTTATTATATATCTATATCTATATCTATACCCTTATATAAAAGAGAGGAAAGTGTAGTATTTTTTCACTATAGACATGCCCAATTAAATGCAAGATGTGGGCCCCACTTAGTATTATAATAGATATGATGTGGGCCCCACTCAGTATTATAATATATATATATATATATACCCTTATATAAAAGGGAGGAAAGTGTAGTATTTTTTCACTACACACATGTCGAATCAAATGAAAGATGTGGGCTCCACTTAGTATTATAATAGATATGATGTGGGCCCTACTTAGTATTATAATTAATATATATATAGTATATATAAAGAGATAAAAGTTAGTACTTTTTCACTACACACATGCCCAATCAAATGCAAGATGTGGGCCCCACTTAGTATTATAATAGATATGCTGTGGGCCCTACTTAGTATTATAATTGATATATATAGTATATATATTTATAGATAAAGATGGGGACATAATGGGAATTTTTCAATTTGTCTAAAATAGACTTTGGGCCAGGCATAAATTTAGATGGGTTTTGAGAATCTGGATCAAGAAGAGCTAGAAGACTAAAATTTAGGAATTAAAAATATTTACCCAACGGTACCATAATGTCAAAAATCTAAAATTACGAAAAAGCCCCCTAATTTCTCTGGAAAATTGCTAATTACCCCCATGCTATACCCAAATGAACCCGGATCTAAACCAAACTTGGCACACACAATCCTAATAATTTTTTTAATCTCTTCTATTGAGTAGATGCTGATATTTTAAACGTAATAAAATTTCGTTTTCATACATTCCAATAAATCGAGTAATTTTTTTTCGGTTTCTTGTTTTTTTAAGGTGGTAGAGAAAAGAAAAGGAAAATGTGGATAATATTTGAATCTGTTTCAAATCAATATCTCAAATGTTGTTTTTTCAATTTTCTTTTAACGTTCTTCTTATTCAGATACTACAAGATTTTCCTAAAATAAACTTTGGATTAGGCTTGGATTTAGAGGGGTTTTGAGGATCCGAATCAAGATGAGCTAGAAGACTAAAATTTAGGAATTAAAAATATCTACCCAACGGTACCATAATGTAAAAAATCTAAAATTACAAAAAAGCCCCCTAAATTCTCTGGAAAATTGCTAACTACCCCCTACTATTCCTAAATGAACACGGATCTAGACCAAACTTGGCACACACGATCCTAATAATTTTTTTAATCTCTTCTATTGAGTAGATGCTAATATTTTAAATGTAATAAAATTTTGTTTTAATACATTCCAATAAATCGAGTAATTTTTTTTCGGTTTCTTTGGTTTTTTTAAGGTGGTGGAGAAAAGAAAAGGAAATTGTGGATAAGATTTGAATCTATCCCAAAGCAATATATCAAATGTTGTTTTTTTTTTCCCCTCTTCTTTATTCAATTTTCTTTTTAACATTCTTCTTATTCAGATACTACAAGATTTTTCCAAAATAGACTTTGGGTCCGGCTTGGATTTAAAGGGGTTTTGAGGATCCGGATGAAGATGAGCTAGAAGACTAAAGTTTAGGAATTAAAAATATCTACCCAACAGTACCTTAATGTCAAAAGTCTAAAATTACAAAAAGCCCCCTAAATTCTCTGAAAAATTGCTAACTACCCCCTACTATACCCAAATGAACCCGGATCTATACCAAACTTGGCACACACGATCCTAATAATTTTTTTAATCTCTTCTATTGAGTAGATGCTAATATTTTAAATATAATAAAATTCCTTTTTAATACATTCCAATAAATCGAGTAATTTTTTTCGGTTTCTTTGTTTTTTTTTTAAGGTGGTGGAGAAAAGAAAAGGAAAGTGTGGATAAGATTTGAATCTATCTCAAATCAATATCTTAAATTTTTTTTCCTCTTATTTTTTCAAGTTTCTTTTAACATTCTTCTTATTCAGATACTACAAGGTTTTCAATGCAGGGAGTTTTGTGGGTAAGAGGTTTATCCTCTATGAGTAATTGTGTAAGGAAGAACATGACATTTTAACAGATTCTTCATCGACTCTTAGCTTCTTTTGGAATGAAGAGAGTTTTCATACATATAAGTGGGCACTGTTTACAGAAATTATTATCGTTTGATTGTGTCTTCTTCTTCAATTTTTTTTAATGTTGCAATAAAATCTTCATTCTAAGAAAAATAGGTGCAACCAGAGTTAAGAAAATGATGATAAAGAGTTGATTTTTTCTTTCTTATTCTTGTTTGGGCCAAAGTTAGGCCCATTGATAGCCTTCGTGCTTTGATAATTTTAATTGTATGTGTGTTTTATTTCTTGAATTTTAAGTACAGGCTTCCAAATTGTGCGTGCCTTATGGTAGAACTTTGTATCTAGTTCTCACTCTATGTTTGGAATATAAATTTGTGCATATCATTTAAAATGTACAATTGATACTGTTTTGTTATGTGAGATAGGAAATTAAAAAACTTAAACAGAAAGTGTCTTGGTTAAAAAAAGCAAAGTAGACAATAACTAAAAGGACGATGCTATGAGGCATAGAAAAGCTTTTTATTATCTGTCAGAATCTGTTTTTCAAGAACTTCGTTAGCATTATTGCTTTATGTTTAGTTTTTTCCTTTTCTTTTTTAGAAAAAAGCAGCAACTGACAAAATATCATAAATAAGAAAGTGAAATGTACAAACTTAAACTCATTTTATGTCCGCCCTGTTTTTTTCTCTCTTTTAATGAAAGTTACCATGAAAAAAATTTTAAATATTCTTTTCCCTTTTGTGTCATTTTTTTGTATTTTATTTAGTTATAATAATTGAGTTTTCAATCTGAAATAATAGTTGTATTGATCTTGATTTATACCTCTGTTGGAAGAATAATCACAAGTTGGATAAGGTGATAACTACTGCTAAATATTGGTTCTCTTCTGATATTAGTGATTGCTAAAGATAATTCCATAAATGCAGTTTAGTGGTAGGACTTATAGAGTGCTATCGTAAAATTGTTGTTGTTCTATATAATTTTTACTTTCTTAATATACAACTTTTGTGAATTTTTTTTATTATAAAAGGGCATTTCGAGGGCATGAATATATTTATTTATTATTGCTCTTACTCATGAGGTTTAAATTGAAAAAATTTGATAATTTTCTAACACATTTATTTCTTTCATCATTGCAAGCTTCTTCTTGTTGTTGTTGTTCTTCTTCTTTTCATATATTTCAATGAAGTGTCATGCATTTCTTTAAAGGAAAAACGAGAATCTCATGGAAACTGTTTATTATGCTAGCGTTACTACTAACTTCAGAGTTAGTGAATGAAGTGATCGTTTTAAGTGTAAATAACTAAAATTAGTATTTGATGTTGAGCTGCAACAAATTTAGTTTGTCTTTGTTCGTTTCGAGTTTTTCTTACTTTGATCAACACTCTCATCCTCTATACAGAACAAAGCAGAAGAGTTGATCTAGAATAACTAGGTTACATTCTTTTGTATTTCTTAAGAGGAAGGTCTAATTCATTTGGCAGATTTGTATTTGTAATTTTTTGTTTTTTTTTGGTATTTTTTCCCTATGGATATCTCTATTTGTGAGTTTCCATTTAACTGAACTTCTATGATTACTTTGTATTATCATTTTCTTACAGGGTATAAAATATAGCACTTTGTATTAAGCAAAAGAAGATGCTGACTCTTAGAGAGGTATTGCCTCTTTTTATCTTATAGTGGTCCATCTTATAAAATAAAACAAAGCACATGTTAAAAACTAATATTGATCAACAGGTGTTCTGCAAATCTTACCCGTTGGAGTTCATATCATAGTTCCACCATTGTTAATCCCTGTCGCTTGAGGACAAGCCGGATTACTTCATTATTCTTGACGGTCGGTGTGAGATGTTATTCTTCTTTGTAAGTTAAGACTAAAATCATCATCTCAATTTTGTTATTCTGATGTCCTTAGGTAGGATATAATTAAATTTTTTTCCTTAATAGAATCTAATTTTGTAGTAAACATATAATGTTCATGGTAATTGGTTAGAATAGTAAGCTATATTGGTTCTTAGTTTTTTTTTTTTTTTTTAATAAAACTGCAGGTTTTCAATTTGACTATGCTTTCGACTGGACTTCAACTTTAGCAGGTCAAGCCTACTAGGAAACAGATAAGTCGACCTGATAGGTTAAATAAAGTAAATTTAATTTTCTTTGCACACATTCATGATAAAATATCTAGAAATATGTTATTCATATCCTCAAAAAGTTATATAAATTTCATATCGATTGTCTTTTGAGATCTCATTTTTCTCACTATATCATTGTTTTATTATTTTCAAATATATAGGAAAAAAGTAGTGTCAGCTGTATTTGGACATTGCACGGGCCTTGCAATTTACAATCACTCATTTTCTGTTGAAATTTAATTTTTAAATGTATTGAAGTTTCCACTGAATTTTTTAAGAATTTTTTTTTTAAATTTTCTTAATAAAACTGTGTGTTCGGTGCACGTGCAATCCACTAATAATAATAAAAAGATAGGTGATTCTAAACACACTACCGGTTTTTTCTGAGCACACGCACAATATAAAAAAAATAAAATTACACATGACGAAAATACTCTTAATTTTCGTGCACATCTCATGTGCACAGATATAATAAGCCGAGCAAATGATAAATGCATGGGGTTTCCCAGCTATGCACCTTTTGATGTACAAAAGGTGCACGGCTCCAAAACTTCGTCCACCCCTAGAGAAGACTGCAATCAAGGGCTGGAGATGGTGCCTCGGTCCTCTCATCCGTTCGCACCTCGTCCATCGACACCTCCCTCTGCAAGTAGATTGCTTCCGCGTCGACCGCCTTGGCGAGCTAGATGATCACGCTCTCTGGGCACCCAATCCGGACGTAAAGGTCGGAGTTGTGGGATTGGAAGGAGCGACGGAGGTTTGCGACGGATTCGACATGGACGATGAAGGCATGGAGGTCGAAGCAGAAGAGAGGGAGGAGGGAGAGGCAGTCGGCATGGACGACGGAGGCGCAGCGATGAGGAGGGAGATGCACCTGCCATTGGAGGAAGAGGAAGAGGCTGCAGATGACTAGCCAGAGTCGTAGGTGGTGGGTAGGGGAAAGGAGAGAAGAGGAGAGGAGAGATCAGGAGGGTATTTTGAGTATTTTTGAAAACGTGGGTGGGATCAGCAAAAGAAGTGGCACCATCATAACAATCTCTGGCTGAATTTTCCACTGTTACTGCCATACCCACAGCATCCATTAGTGACCTCGCACAACATACAATCTCCATCTCCTGAATCCCAATCCAAATCGAACCCCTTAAGCAGCAAACCACGAAAATCAATATAGTTACCACCCTCTGCCTCGCTTACCAGCACAGGGACCACAACACTCTCCTCACAATACTTACTCCATTCAAACTCTGGAACATCTCCCTCACGAAACACAAAAGATGTCTTGTTGTTAACAGTTGTATTCCCCAAACAACGAATCTCCCCTCCGTAACTGGAATTAGCCGAAAAGCAATTGAAGAAAGAGGTAAGCTTCAAGTTGAGCGGGCTGTAGTCTAATAGAGGCAAGGTGTTGGGTGGCGTTGTAGTGTTGTGATGTGGTCTTGGGCAGGTCTCGCGCATTAGGTCCATGTCGAAGAGGTTGACGGTGGTTTCGGTGTAGTTGATGTTTCTGACATAGTAGTACTTGCGGTGGTCAGGGAGATGAAAGATGGCTTGGTGTTGGATGTTGCAGGAGATGTTGAAGCCTCGGTAGCCACAGTATTGGGGCGTGGGGGCTCCATTGGAAAGCCAGAAAGGGTAGCTGAAGGTGAGGTTGCCACATGTGGTGAAAGGGCAGGCTGGGATTGTGCGATTTACTGGATATCCATTGGAAACGGTCAGGATGAAAGTGCAGGATTGAAGTGTAGATGTATATAAAGAGGTGGCGTGGATGAAACATTGAATGAGCAGCCAAGAAAATTGCAGGAGAGGTTAAAGGTGAAGGTATGGGTGTTTTTTTATCATTAACATTGTCGAATTGGGTGTTGTTTGACTGTTGAATGGCAGAGGTATTGTAAATTTAGTTTAGTATTGGGTTTGACTAATTCATACCCGTCTTGTCTCATATTTGAACTTCCTGTCTCTTTACACTGTAAATTAAAGTTTTTAATGACAAATGAACTTTTTTTTTTTTTTTTTTTTTGAGTCCTTAGAGAATCAATGTTGTGAAGATACGAGAATCAATGTTGTGAAGATATGATTTTTACCTTTAAAAATGCATTCACGATGATGAAATTAGGCCAATATTCAGGTATACTTCACCTCATGTAGATCAATCCACGAGGTAGTATGCTGGGCCCCACTTGTAACCAATCTGAATCGACCATGAAATAAGGACCCCGCTTGGTAGTTACCAATCCCTGGGTTTTACATTGAATTGAATGGACAAGACCGTTTGATCGAGGGACAATCGTTTGAAGGTGGGTCAACGCATTAATTTTCACCTTCACTTTTACCAGAGAAGTAGAAGTCAGTAATTTTCCTTCTTCAAACACTGCAATTATATTCATCAAACTCTCCTCTCAACCAAGCCTTTTGTAATCTTCACAATAGCCCTGACCAGTTTTATCGGAAGGACACTGGTGTTTCAACAAACATGTATTTTTGGTTTAGAAGAGTATTCAAAATTTTTTTTTTTCAGAAAAGAAGAGTATCATTTATTTATTTGAGTTGAGTTTTACCTACTCTGCATCATTAAATATTGATATTTGAAAATGATGATTTGAGTTGAATTCTAAATTACTCTTCATTCAACAATCGCCGTCGTCTATCAAAATTCAAACCATTCACAACTACACAACTTCTCTATGCTCTGTTTTAAATTTGATTCAAACCAGAGTGTGTTAAGCACGCCATCAACTCTACATTTAAATACATGATCAAATGAAACATGGGCCCAACTGCAATTAGGCATTTTGTTAAATGCTGTATTGGGATTGCATATTTTCATTTTTGGCACTATTTTCAGTTTTATGTTATCCATTGTGTGTTTTTTTAATTGGGCCCCATTCATATTGTAGCAGACGCATCACAAACCGTTCTTCCTCGACTTTAAATCAACTTGACCAGAAATTACCCAGACAGAAGAAAAGGTATCGTTTGAAGTGGGGAAGATTTTTAGTACAGTGAGAGAGCTGTTGGAGTTGGACTTACTTCCTGTAGAGAACCAGGAAGATGGTTGGTGAGGGAAAATTCAGTGGAAGCTATAGCGGAGGCATTGGTACAAGGTCCTCTTGTTAAACTTAGATTGAATCACAATCCTAACCACGCTCTTCAAATGGATGGCAAAACTACTAAACCTTTCAATTTCGAGAATCATTTGGTTATTTGATTGGCGTGGTGAGTGCATTCATTGTAAGCCAGACTCTTCCATGGCTAATAGGTACTGCTACCTGTGGAAAATAAAAGGACCCCATTGAAAAAAGAAAAAAAAAAAAAAAAACTCACTACAGCTTTCTATTAAGGGACTTTTGATTCATGTAAGTGAATTCGTAGGAGTTTTAAGACTTTGTATTTTTATAAGCAGTTAAAAATGGAGAATGGAAGGTGAATAGCCAAAAATGAATGTTAAATTCAAGGGAGGATGGGAAAAGAATACCATGCCATCACCTAGTAATTCAAATTCTTGTAAAGTCAAGATTCAATAAACATTGCTACCTCATATCCCTAGTTACCAGGTAGTGTTATCAACAAGCCAAGCAAGTTTGCATGCCAGCTGGGCTCAGCTCAGTTAGAGGCTCTAGTGAGTGTTTTGGATAATTGTCTCATGAGCAAGCTCAAGCTGAGTTTTTCTCAGCTTAGTTTGAGCTCGAGTATGGCTCAATTGTCTCATGATTGAAGCTCTAGCTACGTCCTACGTTCTTTGGATAGTGCATTCAATGTTCGAGTGAAGCTCAAGTTAGGCTAAGATCATTTCGGGTAGAGCTTAAGCAGACATGTTTAATGGTAAAGTCAGCCTCAACTTGGTCCAAGGTTGGCTTGTTCACACCCACCCCTCTAGACTAGTTGGGGAAGGTGGGCTGCTGGGGGACTCTAAAAGGGTCGTTTACTTTTTAGTTGCGTGGTTAGCTCGTTTTAACTTTCCTTGGGATGAAAATTTCAAGATATGTTAGTGGGGTGGTTAGCTCAATTATTGTTTAGTTTGATCAATGAAAGTAAACATTTAAAAAAAATTCAACATATTTAAATGAAATTTTAGAAAAGAAGCTTTGCACCAGTAATTTCTGTTCAATCAAGGTAGAAAAAATGTATAATAAGGAGACCTCTCAAACCTCAGTGCTAGAGGATATTTATATTAGAACGACAGCACGAATTCTCTCATAGAAGAAATAAAACTTATTAAAATACAACATCACAGACCTTCTGGCATTAGGTCGTAGAAGAACATGATCTTGAAGGTGAACAAAGATAAGGTTCGGGTGGCATTTCCAAGCTTCCAGGGCTTCCTTCCAGCATCTCCACCACTTTAGTCATTGATGGTCGAATTGTTGGATCTGTTTGTATGCACCATAAACCCACTAACACCATTTTTCGCCCAATGTCTTCTTCTGCCTCTGACTGGAATCCAAGCAATGCTAGACTTTCTTCAAGCTCTATGTGCTTATACACCCAATGTGGAAAATAAATCTCGCTAGTTTTCTTTGCTTTTGCATCCATGTTCTTTCTTCCCCCAATCATTTCTAGAACCATCATGCCATAGCTGTAAACATCAGACTTGTGAGAAACCCCCCCAATGTTTCTATAGAACACTTCAGGGGCAATATAACCAATCGTCCCTCTTGCATCTAGCATCGACATGGTACTTTGTTGTTGAGGGCATAGCTTAGCTAACCCAAAATCTGAAATCTTTGGACAAAAGTCATCATCCAGAAGAATGTTGTGAGGTTTAATGTCAAAATGTACAATACGAGTGCTGCAACCACGATGTAGGTACTCTAGTCCCCGTGCAATGCCAACTGCAATTTGGAATAGCTTTTGACAATCCAAAACATGTTGCCTGTTTCCCAGATTATCAGAGAAAATGAATTTTTCTAGAGATCCTTTGGGCATGAACTCATAAACAAGTGCTCTGTTAGTACCCTCAGAACAAAAGCCTAGAAGAGTAACGACATTAACATGGCAAGTCCTACCTATGCTAGCGACCTCGTTAATGAATTCCTCACCATTACCTCCCTTGGAGTTATTCAAGACCTTCACTGCCATGGGACGACCATCATTGAGGTTGCCTTTGAACACACTACCATAGCCACCTTGGCCTAAATTATCCTTGAAGGAGTTTGTCAGCTTTCTTAGCTCTGAATATCTATATCTTTTAGGAGCAAGAGCACCATAGTTTTCTAAAAATGCATCCACATAGCAACTATCATCTGTTTTCTTTTTCCAAAAGAAGATGGAATTATCTGTTGGCGATTTCCTCACAAGACAGAGTATGAAGACAAAACTGCAGGTCAGAATCAAAATACCTACTCCAGTGAGTGCACCTGCAAGAGAGAGATTTGAATGAAAACACTTTTGGGCAAATTTCATCACCTTTCACATGAGTTATTTTTAATAGTGTTTATTCGTTCTAACAAGTATAATGACTGTTATGTGATCAGCTAACTTAATTTTGCAGCATGTTAGTTGCCGACCACAATAATTTTGTAATTCAGGAACATTCATCCCAGTTCACGCACAGTGCATGTCTCAGCAACCTACCAATCTTGTATGTATGCAGAGATGGAAAATAGTTTGTAGTTAGGCTAGGGCCATCCAAATGGTGATTCTAGAACTAAGGCCATCCTAGACATGATATATCAAATTTATAGTTGGTTTGACTGGCCCAAATTTGACTTTTGGTTTGCAGTTAGTTGCTTCAACTTTGAAGTCTAATTGTGAGGCTCAAGTTTGCTTGGAATAAAAAGAAAATTGTCATTTTCACACCGACATTTATTGTATAAACCATTATGCAGGAATTTGTTAATGGTCAACACCTACGAGGGAAAACGTAGGTCTATGGACAATTTTACAGTTAAAACCCTTGTGTTTATTGCACATGTGGCTCACTTGATGAGCTGATCAGCCTAATTTTCTAGCCTAGGAATGTTTCCTATTGTTCAGCTGAACAACGCACATATTCCAATAATTCCACCCTCGCATCCCCAACATGGTTCAATCATCTTGGCAGTACCCAAAGGAAAGAAAAAGCTTGAAAAGCATAGTACCTATAGTCATGTATTTCTTTGTAGATTTACCACGACCTGCAAAAGCATTAGGTATGCCGGTTCAGCAAATGATAATAATAATAACAACGATGCATATAATACCTGCTATGATTTTAGTTTTAGATTTATCACCATGGGCAAAAGCATTATGTGATGCAGGTTCAGTAAAGAAAGCAACAACAACGAGGAGGAGGAAATAAATCGTCATTTTCACATTAAAACTGGTTGAAAACTAAGATCTGAAAGGAAGGACTCCTATTAAGCATTATTTTCAGTTTAGATTTAAAAATTAGCATTATAAACAATAGAAATGAAAACGGATCCACATCTTAATACCAGAAGATAGATCATTATCAGGAGTAAAGAAGCGTGAACTAAGGAAATCTACAGCGGCACCACATGGGATGCATAATCCTTTTTGGTCAAGGTATTGTTGTAGCGTGGATTTCATCCCATCATCTCTAAGACAAGAAATAGCAGCAAACTATGAAATATTGAATAGTTGGATAGAAGAGCCAGATGTAGAAGGTTGCTCCGTCTGTATACCGTATGTATAGCGTGTAAAGTCCCCAAACTCAAAGTGTGTGTTATCCTAGTGTTAGGAAGTCTCACATCGCCCAAGTCTAAAATTGGACATGGCTTCATATACCTCTTTGGGCCTTCCACCTATAAGCTTAAGCTTTTGGGTTGGTACATAGCTTCTTACATGGTATCTTACACCTAGTTAATTATATTGTTAGTCAATTATGCTCATTTAAAAGACAAGCAGGACTGGTTTAATGTTAGAAATGTGTGTACGAGGTTTCGTTGGGTTTTGAGTATGATAGGGGGTCGTTTGCAATTTTCGAAAACTTTGGGAGACTTTTTCATAGTTAAGTATTTTTTTAAAGATTTTGGTACCGTTGATAGATGTTTTAATTTCATAAACTTTGTCCTTTTATTCCATCTTGAACCGACCTCGAACCACCAAAATTTGACCCGAAGTTCATTTCACTCAAAATGAGCCAAAATGCAAATTTTCAGATTTCCTACCCTCTCTCTCATGCTATTTTGTGGAGGAAGCATTGCTTTACGTACTGTAAGGCTAAATTCATGTTAGGGGCAGAAAGTGGTTCACTATAGCAAGACTCCTGCTCGCTATGGCGAGCGTGGCGCAAAGAGCTCAGTTGGATCCGGACTTTAAGTAAAAGTCTAAGATAGCTTGATATTCTTAGTGGATTATGACTAAGAGTCTTACGCACGGATTTGAGGCTATATATTGGGTGTTTCTCACAACCCAAAGATAGACAGATCATCTCTCAAGTTCTAAATTAGAGATATTGAGAAAAATTTTCTCTAGAGATTTATTGAAGAGTTGTGCTGCCAAGTACTTTAGAGAGCTAGATTCTTCTGCATCCTTTGTAGAAGATCGTCTTCTTGCGTAGAAAATTTGAGGAGTCAAGTGCTAAATTGAGTCTGTTGTAATAAATGGTGTGAAGTCATTGAAGCGTAGCGTAAAGTAACACAAAGTAACTTTAGTCCTTAGGTAGGGGATATCTAAGGAGAAAATCTGAGTTTCTTGTAATTGCGAGACTCATAGTGCTTGATTGTCGATCCAGTTCGGATCCGTGGTTTTTCACCCGGTTAGGGTTTTCCACGATAAATCTGATATCCCTGTGATGCGTGCTTTTGACTTTATTTCCGCTATGTAGATTATTGTTTTTTGCACACTATTAGGCTGATTTATTAAGTTGACCAATCTAGAAATCGAACCCGAAACTTTCAATTGGTATTAGAGCGGGTTGCACTAAATTGTTGTGTTTAATCCTAAGAAATTTCTAGAATGGTACTCAATCGAGAAGGGACATCAACTTCTAAACCCCCTTTGTTAGATAGTTATAATTATGCATATTGGAAGCAAATGATGATTGGTTTCCTTAAGTTCGTTGATGATGATGTTTGTGATATTGTTGAGGAGGGCTACTCCAAACCAAAAATTGTGGCTGATGGCAAAATTGTTCCAAAACCTAAAGCCCAATGGACTAAGGATGAAAAGCATGCCTCTAATTGTTTAAACAAGGCGATGAATGGTATATACAATGGAGTGTCTGCTGAAGAGTTCCGTAGGATATCTACAAGCAAAACTTCAAAAAAAGCATGGGATGTCTTGTAGACAGTTTATGAGGGTGCAGATACGGTGAAGCAATCTAAATTGCAAAGGCTAACTAAAGAATTTAAAACTATCGTAACGGAAGAAGATGAGACATTTGATCAATTTTATGCAAAGCTGAATGATATTGTCAATTCTGCTTTCAATCTGGGTAAGGAAATTCCAAAAAATAAGATCGTCAAGAAAATTCTGAGGTCTCTACCTTCGAGGTTCGATTCTAAAGTTGATGCTATTGAAGAAAATAAGATTCTGGATACCCTTAATGTAAATCAGTTGGTTGGAAAGCTTCAGACCTTTGAAACAAACCGTTTGAATAAAGGAAAATCTAAAGATAAAGGTATTGCTTTGAAAACCAGCAAAGAATCAAGAAAGAAGTCTGAAAAGAAAATTGAGTCTGATTTTGAATGAGGCTGAAGATGATATGGCTGAATTGTTTAATTGCTTCAAGAAATACAAGAAGTCAAAACAAGCCAAGTGGAAGAGTTCTAAAATTGAGAAGAAGGATTCCGCGAAAGGAACCAAGTGTTTTGAGTGCAAAGGCTATGGTCACTATACTAATAAGTGTGCCAACAAGAAAAATGGTTCAATGAAAAAGGCTCTCAACACAACTTGGGATGATGAGTCATCAAAAGAAGCAAAAGAACTTTCAATTGATACTTCTGAAACTGTGAATGGAAAGTTTGCGGCTTTTATGGCTAAGTCTCTGTCTGACAATGATACTGATGAAGATCATGATGATGAGATGTCAGATCAAGAAAACGATTATGAAGAGTTGTATCATACTACATATGATGATTGCGTCAGGATGACTAAGTAGAGCAACAAGACTACTATCAAGTTTAAGGCTGCTTAAGAAGAAAATTTTGCATTGAAGAATGAATTAGAGCAAGCACTTAAAAATGTTCATCTCTTGGAAAGTTAGAAGAACTGCATAGCTGAAAATTTGACTACCGAGGGTCAGAAATTCAAGAAGGCTGAACAAGAGATTGAGACTCTTAAAATAGAGTTACAGAAGGTGAGTTTTGAAAATAAAAATTTGTAAGGAAGACTCAAGATCACTCTATCTGAGCTAGAAGTGAAACAAGCTTCGTTAGACAAGATAAACACTGGTTCGAGGACTCTTACAAACATCTTGTGTAGTCAGAAGTCTCCTTTTGACAAAAAGGGTCTTGGTTATGATCTTGGTACATCCACTTCGAACACTAAAGGTAAAACAGTTTTTGTTTCAAGTGTTGCACATACTACTCCACCAACTGCACTTTCAAATAATATGTTTAGTACAAAGAAAAAAAATGTGTCACGCGCTGCATGCACGTTCACTTGTCATCATTGTGAAAAGAAAGGACACATTCGACCTCATTGCAAGAAGCTGTAAAGTCAGGTAATGGCGGAATAATTTTTCTCCACCAAAGACGACTCCAATTTGGGTTAGAAAGTTTGATTTGCCTAAGGAGTTTGCTCACACTGTGTTGATAGATCAAACTACACAAGTGTGGGTGGCTAATTATAAAAAGCCTTGATCAAGGGGGTTAAGCTTCCACCCCTAGTGCTGATACGAAGAACATATTGAGGGGAGCTAATTCATCCAGATTGACAGAAGCTGCATGATGATATTTGTTTGTCAATTAAAGACAAATACAGGGGGGAAAAGAATGAAGCCGGGGGGAGTTCTACAAGCTAAGGCAATTCAAGATCTACAGTGCTAAAAAAAAATTTGTTTTAAAATTCAATGTATTTTGGGTTTTTTTTCTTTTGGGTAAATCATATTGTATTGTTCTAGGGAGTTTTGTCCAGAAATTGCAAAAAGGGGAAGACTGTTAGGCTAAATTTATGTCAGAGGCAGAAAGTGGTCACGCTATAGCGAGCATGGCGCAGAGACCCATGTTGGATCCAAACTCTAAGTAAAAGTCTAAGATGGCTTGATATTCTTAGTGGATTATGACTAGGAGTCTTATGCACAGATTTTGGGCAATAAATTAGGTGTTTCTCACAACCCAAAGATAGACAGATCATCTCTCAAGTTTTGAATTAGAAATCTAATTGAAAAAAATTGCTTTAGAGATTTATTGAAGAGTTGTGTTGTCAAATACTCTAGAGTCAAATTCTTCTACATCCTTTGTAGAAGACCATCTTCTTGCGTAGAAAATTTGAGGAGTCAAGCGCTGGATTGAGTCTGATGCAATCAACGGTGTCAAATCGTTGAAACGTGAAGCGACACAAAGTAACTTCAGTCCTTAGGTAGGGGATATTTGGAGAGGAAATCTGAGTTTCTTGTAATTGCGAGACTCATAATGCTTAATTGCCAACCCCGTTCAGATCCGTAGTTTTTCACCTGGTTAGGGTTTTCCACGCTAAATCTGGTGTCCTTGTGGTGTGTGCTTATGATTTTATTTCCACTGCGTAAATTATTTTTTTGTGCACACTATTGGGTTGATTTATTGAGCTTGTCCCATATTTCTAGGAAGGCTTATAAAGAATCGAGCACAAGATAAAATATTCTAAGATGAAATTATGTGAAACAGACCAAAGACTTTGGTCAATTAAAATAAGTTGACGAGAATTCTGATGCAAATTGCAAAGATCCATTTCACCATTGAAAACTCCTACTACCAATAAAGATTCATCCTTTAAACCCCATAGTAAGTATCACCATTCTTTTTCTGGATTTAGTGAAATGATGGATCGCAAATAAAGAAGGGATTTGATTTTGTATGCATTGATACAGAGCAAGAATCTGTTGTCGATAGAGTAAGAGCAAATACAACGAAGATGAGTACTTCAGTCCACTAAATTAAATGAATGAGGCCTGACCCTAGCAGTAGAGATCTCAATTCTGAGGTCAATACCATCACCACTAATGAAAAATTAACAGAATCACGAGCTTTAGTAGCATTAGAAGCAACAAACGTCAGCATCAGCAGTAAAAGTGCAACAAACAGTGTTAGGATTTTGAGTGTTGGCTAAATTCATAGGTTGGACAAAACTCTGAGTCTTTTGAGTTGTAATCTTATTTTAGAAAGGAACTCTAAAGATAGAAGACCAGAAGGACTCAGAAGAAGAAAGTATGAGAGAATCAGAAGAAGAAAGCTGGAAGAAATTAGAAAGGTGCTGAAATTCCGGATCAACCAGAATAAGGTCCGCTCGAGCGATCACATCATCCGCTCGAGCGAACAGAATCAGAATAGCCAGACGCTGAAACATTACCTCATTCGCTCGAGTGGATGAAAGGTCCGCTTGCGTGGACAAGACGACAAAGTCCAAGTAAAATTAGGAACGTTTTTCAAATTGTGCACAAATTGCTTGTTTTAATCCTAATCAAGTTAGGTAACCTTAAGCACGACCTAAGGGCTATTCTAAAGCAAAGACCTCACCTCACAAAGTTCTGAGTTAGAGATTATTATTGAGAGAAATCTTCTCTAGAGATTTATTAAGGAGTTGTGCAGACAAGTTCTCTAGAGTCAGTTTCTTCCGCATCCATTGTAGAAGATTATCTTCTGATGTAGGTTGATCAAAGGCCAAGGCCCGCAAGACCGGATGACCCGCTTAACGGGGTCCACATGATCTCTAATTTGGGATCCCTATCCTTAGTTAGATAATTTCTAAATTAGTAGATTACTTAATTGATTTCCTTTCTATTTCATATAGGATTAGTTGTTTCCTATTTAAGATTAATCTTACTCTATATATAGAGGAGATCCGCATTGTAATGTTCATGATATAATCTTAATGAGAATTCAGTTTTCTTCCACGTGAGTTTCTCCTAAGGAGATTAGGGTTTTTTTGAGTCCCAGGACTCGATCTCACCGTTGGAGGTGTAGATCTTCGCATCAATTGATATCAGAGTCGTCGATCCATCTCAAATCGCCGGTTCGATCGCCGATCCGAGGTATTCTACTAACCGTATCCCATGTTCCCACATACTGTTCAGTCATCACCATCCTCACCAATCGTCATCTTCACTCATCACCCCCACCCTTCCCTTCACAACTGACCTCGTTGTAAACCCCAAATCACTAAACCCTAACCCTACCCAAACCACAGAATCCACCACTACGACCAATTCCAACCCTCCACCGAAACCCAACGTCCGTCATCTTCTTTCCCTAAGCCAGACAGCCCACCCCAGCCATTCACGCCATCTCCTTCCTTGCCGACCGGAACTGAAACCCCTTTCGTCCTCCAACTCTAACAAAACCCACAAACCACCATCCCAGCGAAGCCCATCCCTCTCCCAGCCACTTCCCTTCTTATTCATCCATTCCCAAAACCCAATAAAAAAAAGAAAAAAAAAAAAAAAAGAAAGAGAAGAACGAAGGCTAAAAACAGAAAAGAAGAAAGAAATAGAAGAAGAAGAGAGAAGGAGATCTGAGTTGAGGCATACCTGGCACCACGAGTCGTTGCTGCCCTTTTTTTTCGACCACCACCAGCTCTCAAACCTGTGCCCAGCATCGCAGCAGCCATCCCCCCATCATCGTCGCCAAACCATCAGCCATCCTATCCAGTCGTTGCCATCGCCTCCATTGACCTCGCCACTACCAGCGCCCACCGGCGGCTCCATCGGCGACATCACCTCCATCTGCGCCCAGGTCTTCCCCTCTATCTTCTCTTTCTCATCCTTCAAGTCGAAAGGTAAGGCGGAACCCTCCCCCTTCTCTGTTTTTCTTCATTCAGCGTGCAGAACCCAAGGTGGAAACCCCCCCCCCCGTGCTGAGTTCTACTGTGGACTTCACTGGCAGTTGGGCTTGATCTACGTCCAGGCCCATACCGACCCAGCCCACTAGATTAAAAAAAAAAAACAGCATCTAAAAACTCATGGCTACCCGAGGACGTCAATACCACGAGTATTTCACCAATTACCAGCGGGATGAGCTATTGACAAAATTGGGATCCGACATGGACTCTGTGGTTGAGCGACTGGAAATTGTTGAAGCTGCCCTCAATGAACTTCAAGGACATCAGACCACAGGAATTAATGAATCTGTTCTCACAGAGCGGGATCCACAAACATCTAAGACTGGACCTCATGCCAATCCTGTAAACCCCACTTCCCTTGCATCCGGAACAATGGCCCAAGTAATTCCAGTCACGCCTGGTCCTCAGCATCAGCATCGTGAAACCATGTCTGACTTGGTACAACGCCTTTTCATTGAACACGGTGATCATGAGCCACGCGGTGCACCACATACTGATGACATCACCAAAACAGTGAGGCTAGAAATCAGTGATTTTTCAAGAGATCTTCATCCCAAGGCTTTCGTCGATTGGTTAAATTCTCTTGATGACTATTTTGCCTGGTACAACATGAATGATGCCCAGAAGATAGCCTTAACAAAAGTTAAGCTCAAAGGGCCTGCACGCATTTGGTGGCAAAGTGTTGAAAACAGTGAGCTCGCCTTTGGGCATCCCATTTTCCAATGGGAAGATATGAAGCGGCGACTCAAGCAAAATTTTCTTCCTTCTGACTATATTGATTCCCTGCATAAAGGATATCTTAGTCTGCAACAAGGTGCCTATTCGTTGGATGAGTATACCAACCTGTTTCGGAACTATATTGTGTGCTGCAATCTGCGGGCGAATGATGGACTCGTTATCAATAAATATACAGAAGGCTTACGTCCTGATATTCGGCAATGGATTTCTATGTTCGATTTCAATGATATCAATGAAGCCTACTGTAAAGCCCGCAAAGCACAGTATGAAATCCAATTGAGGCGAGAAAGATCTCAAGCCGGGGAGTTTTCCATTAGAGGGATACAGTCTCCGACTTTCCCTAACGCCCAACAGTCGGTTACAAGACTGAGGCCATCGCAAACATTACAAAAACCGCCCCAGGGTGTTCAACAACAGCCACCTCCTCCACAAAATCAGAGGCAACAGGCACCACAAAATGATTCTCGTGCGTAAGGACGTACTGACAAAAGGGAAGTGATCTGCCATACTTGCCAGCAAAAAGGGCATTATGCTAAAGAATGTCCTCATCGGAATCTCTATGCAGAAGATGAAGCAGATGATAGCGAGGAGTTTGATGAGCACATTGAAATCGAAAAACCGACAGACACTCAAAGCGTCTGCCTAGATGAATTCCCTGCTGATGGTTTACCACTTGTATATCTGGAGCGCCATCTTTTGATCACTGAAGATCAACAAGAGCAGGATTCTAATCATGCACCTATTTTTCGCTCTCGAGTTCACTGCATGGGCAAAACTTTGAATATGAATATTGATGGAGGTAGTGCTATGAATGTTATTGCTAAAGATGTGATGGAAAAGCTAAAGCTACCTACTACAAAGCATCCGCGACCATACAAAATAGCATGGGTAAATGATTCAACTATTCCGGTTGACAGGCAGTGCATAGTTCCTTTCAAACTGGGTTCTTATAAAGATACAATTAAGCGTGATGTTATACCAATGAAAGTCACACACATACTCTTTGGTCGCCCATGGCTAAAGAAGTTGAAGGTTGTCATGAATAATGACACAAACACCCATACTTTCATGTGGAAAGGTAATAAGACCCGGTTATGGTCACTGCCACCCCAACATGCCGCTAAAGCATCAAAAGAAGCGGCCACTCCTCAGATGTTAACCATGGGTAAATTTGAACAGGAAAGCAGAGATCATGATATGATGTATGCCTTGGTTATCCGCCAGGTACCAGATGATTCTCCCCATGAGTCCATTCCGGAAGAAGTCAAGCCTCTCCTACGACGCTTCTCCGTTCTTATTCTGGATGAACTGCCACATACTCTTCCACCTATGAGGGACATACAGTATGCCATTGATCTTGTCCCTGGTTCTTCACTGCCGAATCTACCAGCATATCGAATGAGTCCCGCAGAGCACACTGAACTCAAGAAACAGGTAGATGCCCTGTTACAAAAGGGGTACATTCTGGAAAGTCTCAGTCCCTGCGGGGTACCAGCCCTTCTGACTCCCAAAAAAGATGGAAGTTGGCGCATGTGCATTGACAGTCGGGCTATCAACAAGATCACGGTAAAATACATATTTCCTATTCCTCGATTAGATGATATGCTTGATATGATGACAAGTTCAACCATCTTTTCCAAGATCGACCTGCGAAGTGGTTACCATCAGATTCGCATCCATTCAGGAGATGAGTGGAAAACAAGATTCAAAACTAGAGATGGTCTTTATGAATGGTTAGTCATGCCATTCGGGTTAACCAATGCTCCCAGTACCTTCATGCGGGTTAAGACCCATCTATTGCAGCCTTATATCGGGAAATTCGTCGTTGTTTATTTCGACGACATCCTTATTTACAGCAAAACCAGGGAGGAGCATCTTACTCATCTGCGCACTATTTTCCATCTCCTTCGTAGAGAAAGTTTCTACATCAATCTCAAGAAGTGCACCTTCATGAGCAGTTCAGTTATATTCTTGGGATTCATCATTTCGTCGGAAGGCATCAAAATGGATCCAACAAAGTCCAAGCAATTTTGGATTGACCACTCCCCACCATAGTAACTGAAGTCAGGAGTTTTCAAGGACTTGCTACCTTCTATAGGAGATTCATCAGGAATTTCAGCAGTATCACTGCTCCTATTACAGAGTGTTTAAAGAAGGGCGAGTTCAAATGGACCAATGCCACCACTCGAGCTTTTGAGCAAATCAAACAAAAAATCACAGAAGCTCCGGTTCTTCGCCTTCCAGATTTTGATAAAGTGTTCGAAGTTGCTTGTGATGCATCCAATGTAGGCATTGGAAGTGTCCTTAGCCAAGAGGGACATCCAATTGCTTTTCACAGTGAGAAGCTTTCAAATTCAAAGCGCAAAGACTCTCCTTATACCTTGGAATTTTATGCTCTTGTTCAGTTACTTCGGCATTGGAGGCATTACCTGATGGGTAGAGAATTTGTGCTTTACTCTGATCATGAGTCTCTAAAGCACATTCATTCCCAATAGAAACTGGGCGCTAATTTTGCCAAATGGAGCACATATATTCAGGAGTTTACATTTACCATCCGCCATAAATCTGGCAAGGAAAATGTGATAGCGGATGCTCTCAGTCGTAGGAAACATCTCCTGACTACCATGGCTATTTCTGTTTCGGGTTTCGAGCAAATCAAGGAGGCATATGCGATTGACAAAGACTACGGTACCATCTATAAAGAGATCATTCAGGGTGAGCATCTCAAGCATCCATACTTTAGCATTCATGATGGATACTTATTCTACGGCAGTCGTCTCTGTTTGCCAAATACTTCTATCCGCGAGCATGTCATTAGGGAACTCCATTCCGGAGGATGCAGCGGACATTTGGGTCGTGATAAGACCTTCGCGCTTGTCAGAGATAGATATTATTGGTCACACATGACACCCTATGTTTCTCGTATATGTGAGCAGTGTCGTACCTGCCAGTTGGCCAAAGGAAGTAAGAAGAATGCGGGATTGTATCAGCCGTTGCTAGTTCCTCAGGGCCCCTGGGAAGATATCAGCATGGATTTTGTACTTGGCCTGCCTCTGACTCGCAGAAAAATAGATTCTGTCTTTGTGGTTGTGGATCGTTTCTCCAAAATGGCTCATTTTATCCCTTGTTCCAACACAGCAGATGCCTACAAAATTGCCCAACTCTATTTTAAGGAAGTCGTTCGTCTACATGGACTTCCAAAGACCATTGTGTCCGACAGGGATACCAAGTTCGTTAGTTACTTCTGGAAGACCTTGTGGGGCATGTCCAAAACCAAGCTGCAATTTTCTACTGCCTATCATCCACAAACTGATGGTTAGACTGAAGTTGTCAACCGTAGCCTTGGCAACCTGCTACGTTGTTTAGTGCGTGACCATCTTACTACATGGGATCAAGTTCTACCTATGGCTGAGTTTGCCTATAATAACTCAGTCAACCGGTCTACAAGAATTTCTTCTTTTGAAGCAGTTACTGGCACCAGACCACGTCTACCAGTTGATCTTGTTTCCCTTCCGGTCAAAGCTAGACCAAGTGCTGATGCAGACAGTTTTATTCGCCATATGCAATAGGTTCATGAGGAAGTTCGACGTCATATTGCAGCACGCAATGATTTTTATAAAGAACATGCAGACAATCATCAACGTTTCGTTCAATTTGAGGAATGTGATCTGGTTCTGCGCCGTAATTGTCCCGAGCGCCTTCCACCAAGGCCAACAAAAAGCTCCACCCCCGCAATTCCAGACCGTTCAAGATTCTCAAGAAACTCGGTCCTAATGCATATGTGTTGGATTTACCAGCAAATCTTGGCTTGCATGCTACATTCAACGTTGAAGATCTCACACTTTACAAGGGTCATGATCAAGACAGTCCATCCGAAGAACATGAGCTTCAGTTACCACCTTCCACAGCTCCTGCCGATCATATAGTGGATGTGCTTGATGATCGGATTGTTTCCACCAGACAAGGGGGATTTTAAAAGTTTCTTGTTCGTTGGAAGAATCGTCTCCTCTCGGACGCCACGTGGATCACAACTACGGATTTCCAGCGTCTTAATCCAGATCTGTACGAGCGATATCAGGCCATTCACTCGTCGGAGTCGAGTTTTTTCAAGTCGGGGAGAGTTGATGCAGGCCGATCAAAGGCAAAGGCCCGCAAGACCGGATGACCCGCTTAAGGGGGTCCACATGATCTCTAATTTGGGATCCCTATCCTTAGTTAGATAATTTCTAAATTAGTAGATTACTTAATTGATTTCCTTTCTATTTCATATAAGATTAGTTGTTTCCTATTTAAGATTAATCTTACTCTATATATAGAGGAGATCCCCATTGTAATGTTCATGCTATAATCTTAATGAGAATTCAGTTTTCTTCCACATGAGTTTCTCCTAAGGATATTAGGGTTTTTGAGTCCCAGGACTCGATTTCACCGTTGGAGGTGTAGATCTTCACATCCATTGGTATCAGAGCGAAGATCCAATCTCGGATCGCCGTTCCGATCGCCGTTTCGAGTTATCATCTACCATCCACTGTCATTCACACATCCCTGCAATCATCCGAAGCCCATATGAGCCATCAAGCCCTGCAATCCAATCATCCATCCCCATCCGCATTGCCAACCCGTTCACTGTCCCAACCCTGCGGAAAATTCTCAGACCAAAACCCCACCAGCCACCATCGTCGACTCACCATCCACCATCACCGCAATCAATTCCACCCCGGGCAACCCCTAAATCCCTCTTCCCACTCCAGAACTCTAACCCTCCACCGAAATCCAACTTCCGTCACCTAAATCCCCAAATCCCTAACCTAGCAATTCCATCACTCCATCTTCGATCCACTCCAGTCCACTATTCCAATTGCCCATACCCAGAGATTAAAAAAAAAAAAAAAAACCACTACGCATAGACAAAACCCCTTCGAACCGTCAGCCCACTCCCCTTCCATCACCCATCCCACAGCACCCAACACCAATCCAGCAACCCATTCTCCATTCCCCTCTGCCCAGAGCCCTCGCATTCCCCTCTGCCGAAACCGAACCCATTCTTCCGTCAGACCCACTCATCCAGAAACCAATCGAAACCCTCTCCATCATACGCAAACCCAGCCCAGACCGCCTAATCCAGCCATCGTCGTCGGCTTCCAGCCAACATAAATCCCAACCGCACAAAAAAGAAGCAGAATAGAGAAGAGCAGCAGAAGAAAAAAATACAGAGGAAGAAGAAGAAAGGTTGCAGAAGGAGTTCAGTTGAGATAGTACCTGGCACCAACGATCATCTTCCCTGCTAGTCTTTGACCTCCAAGTGTCTCCGCTGCTCTTGGACAGTCCAGCAACCTCGCAAACCAACAACAGGAATTCAAGCTTCATCCGCCTCGCTGCTGCCCTTGTCCTCTTCTTCCTCGCCATCGCTCGTCGCTGCTCCATCGCCAACAGCAGTCTTCATCTGTTCTCCTCTTCCGGTCGAAAGGTAAGGAGGAACCATTCCCCCTCTGATTTTCTTCCTTCAGCGCACCAAGTCCGAGGCAAAACAAAACCACAGCCATGTGCTTAGTTCTGCAGTTGGGCTCACTTGATTTGGGCCTGCGTTTAAGACTGACCCGCAATCTGGACCTGGTTTGCTTTTGAACCGACCCAGCCCATTTACAAGAAAAAAAAAAAAAAAAAAACCGACACAACAGAAGCCCACACGTGCTAAGTCCAGTGTTCTGATTGGGCCTGACTCAAGTTCCGGTCTGACCTGAATCCGACCCGGCCCACTAGAAGCAAAAAAAAAAGAAGTACAGAAATCAGCAAAGCAGCAATATTTGAGTCATTGATTCAAGTCCATATGAAACTTTTTGGGAACCCCATTAAAATTCAAAGAATTCTGTATCAGTGCAAATATGGCAATTGGTATTTTGAAAATGAATTTTATTTTGAAAAATTTCTCAACTTGACGCAAGAAAATTGGACGGTTGATGAATACACCCGCCACTTTCAAGAGTTGTATGAGATATGCGAATTGGAGGAAAATGAGAGACATGATTTAGCTCGTTATATCCAAGGCTTGAGACCAGATATCTTGGAAAATATAGATTATTGCAAAACCAGTCAAGATGCATACTTTGAAGCCATCCGTGTTGAGAGCATGCTTCGAAAGTCTCGCAGGCAACAACGTCGACAAAGAGCTTATATTGTGGAAAGACTTTTTGTAGGAGAAGAAAATCTCACTCTTGTCATTCGCAGACTCCTCAATACCAATGAAGAAGAGGAAGAAGAATGGAAATATGCTAAGAAATTTCACACGCGGGTGATCGTCATTGGCAAAGTTGTTAATGTGGTTATTGACAATGGTAGTGCAATTAATGTTGTCGCACAAGAGGTCATTGACAAGCTTCATTTGCCAACTGAGAAGCTTCCTAAGCCCTACCAAATCACATGGTCTAATGGTCATGCCATTCCCATGACTCACAGATGTTTGGTATCTTTCAAGCTTGGTGGCTATGAAGATCACATTTGGTGTGATGTGATCCATATGAATATTGCTCATATCCTTTTCGGTCGTCCATGGATTTTTTATCGGAAAGTACATCATGATTCAGAGGCGAACACATATACCCTTTTCAGGAATGGAAGATGGCATAGACTCATGCCACTGACATCAACATCTCTATCGCCGTCTGCTCCTTCCAAAGCAGCGCCACAATAGGAGCAAAAACTTAAAAAAGTTGTCATTATTGCACCAGAAGAGCTGACTACGAACAACAAAGATGACATTGAAGCACAAGTTCATGGCAAAAATGATTTTGTGGGTACAAACAACATTGATCCAGGTAGTGCCACTAAAGAGCTACAAATGGTTGAGAACGTACAAGGTCAAGCAAATATTGAAAAATCTGACCAAGTTAGCAAAAAGATTGAACATACAGTAGATCTTATTGTCATATCACTTCAAGAAAATCTAATTGCATCATCAGAACTCCAATCAATTGTCCTAGTCGTTTCATAAGATGATCAAGTTATTAAAGTTCCTCACATTGACTTCATCTTCTGGGATCAATAATGGAAGCTTGTAGATTGCACTCAAATATGACAGATTTTACGGTGGCAGTCTCTCATAGGAAAACCACAAGCTCGCACTAAATGCCGACAGTAGAAGAAGCGACGCTTCTGAACTACTTTTAGATGGCTGACCACATTGCGTCATACTCTCACGCCATGCCATGCAAAAGCAGATAAAACGAAGAGGCAGCCATTTGTGCACTTGATTTTTGACCCAGGCAAACATGTTCCGAACTTGTGGTCGGATTCTCTCCTGTGTCATCAACCTTTCAACTCGCCGGAGTCGAGTTTTTCCAAGAGGGGGAGAGTTGATGCAATGAGATCCAAGAAGAAGTGGGCCTCTGATGAAACCCACCAAGAATGATTTACTTTCTTTAAATAGTTTGGTTATTTTAGCAATTTGATATTTTAGTGATTTGGTTTACTTAGAGATTTTAGTGAGAGATTTTAGGGAGTGATTTTAGGAATCACTAAATAATGATAGTTTCTTTATTTAAACCATTCCTCTATTATAAATATAGATTGATGCTTGATTGTAAGATATGCTATATTTTTAATAAAGTTCAGAATTGTTCTTGTGGATTTCCCTTTGGGGTATTTCCCCAAGTTATTTTAGGGTTTTGAGTCTTAGGGCTCGATCTCATCGTCGGAAGTGTAGATCTTCACTGTGGCCTCCGGACTACGCCATTATTCGTACTTGCCAGTTGGCCAAAGGAAGTAAGAAGAATGCGGGATTGTATCAGCCGTTGCCAGTTCCTCAGGGCCCCTGGGAAGATATCAGCATGGATTTTGTACTTGGCCTGCCTCTGACTCGTAGAAAAGTAGATTCTGTCTTTGTGGTTGTGGATCGTTTCTCCAAAATGGCTCATTTTATCCCTTATTCCAATACAGCAGATGCCTACAAAATTGCCCAACTCTACTTTAAGGAAGTCGTTCGTCTACATGGACTTCCAAATACCATTGTGTCCGACAGGGATACCAAGTTCGTTAGTTACTTCTGGAAGATCTTGTGGGGCATGTCCAAAACCAAGCTGCAATTTTCTACTGCCTATCATCCACAAACTGATGGTTAGACTGAAGTTGTCAACTGTAGCCTTGGCAACCTGCTACGTTGTTTAGTGCGTGACCATCTTACTACATGGGATCAAGTTCTGCATGTGGCTGAGTTCGCCTATAATAACTCAGTCAACCGGTCTACATGAATTTCTCCTTTTGAAGCAGTTACTGGCACCAGACCACGTCTACCAGTTGATCTTGTTTCCCTTTTGGTCGAAGCTAGATCAAGTGCTGATGCAGACAGTTTTATTCGCCATATGCAGTAGGTTCATGAGGAAGTTCGACGTCATATTGCAGCACGCAATGATTTTTATAAAGAACATGCAGACAATCATCAACGTTTCGTTCAATTTGAGGAATGTGATCTGGTTCTGCGCCGTAATTGTCCCGAGCGCCTTCCACCAGGGCCAACAAAAAGCTGCACCCCCGCAATTCCAGACCGTTCAAGATTCTCAAGAAACTCGGTCCTAATGCATATGTGTTGGATTTACCAGCAAATCTTGGCTTGCATGCTACATTCAACGTTGAAGATCTCACACTTTACAAGGGTCATGATCAAGACAGTCCATCCGAAGAACATGAGCCTCAGTTACCACCTTCCACAGCTCCTGCCGATCATATTGTGGATGTGTTTGATGATCGGATTGTTTCCACCAGACAAGGGGAATTTTAAAAGTTTCTTGTTCGTTGGAAGAATCGTCTCCTCTCGGACGCCACGTGGATCACAACTACAGATTTCCAGCGTCTTAATCCAGATCTGTACGAGCGATATCAGGCCATTCACTCGTCGGAGTCGAGTTTTTTCAAGTCGGGGAGAGTTGATGCAGGCCGATCAAAGGCCAAGGCCCGCAAGACCGGATGACCCGCTTAAGGGGGTCCACATGATCTCTAATTTGGGATCCCTATCCTTAGTTAGATAATTTCTAAATTAGTAGATTACTTAATTGATTTTCTTTCTATTTCGTATAGGATTAGTTGTTTCCTATTTAAGATTAATCTTACTCTATATATAGAGGAGATCCCCATTGTAATGTTCATGCTATAATCTTAATGAGAATTCAGTTTTCTTCCACGTGAGTCTCTCCTAAGGAGATTAGGGTTTTTTGAGTCCTAGGACTCGATCTCACCGTTGGAGGCGTAGATCTTCGCATTATCTTCTTGTGAGAAGATTTGAGGAGTCAAGCGTAGGATTGAGTCTGTTGCAATCAGCGGTGTGAAGTTGTTGAAGCATGAAGCGATACAAGGTAACTTCAGCCCTTACGTAGGGGATATCTATGGAGGGAATTTGAGTTTCTTGTAATTGTAAGATTCATAGTGCTTGATTATTGATCCAGTTCGGATCCATGGTTTTTCGCCCAGTTACGGTTGTCCACGCTAAATCTGGTGTCCTTGTGGTGTGTGCTTGTGATTTTTATTTTCGCTGCATATTGTTTATTTTTGTACACTATTGGACTGATTTAATGAATATACCAATTTAGAGATCTCGGACCAAAACTTTCAATTGGTATCAGAGAGGGTTGCACTAAGCTGTTGTGTTTTGATCCTAAGAGATTTCTAGAATGATGCTCAATCGAGAAGGGACATCAACCTCTAAGCCCCGTTTGCTAGACGGTTCTAATTATGCATATTGGAAGCAAAGGATAATTGAGTTCCTTAAGTCCATTGATGATGTTGTTTGGGATATTGTTGAGGAACGCTACTCTAGACCAACAATTGTGGTTAATGAACAAACTGTTCATAAACCTAGAGCCCAAAGGACTAAAGATGAGAAGCATGCCTCCAATTATAATTACAAGGTAGTGAATGGAATATATAATGGAGTGTCTACTGAAGAGTTCCGTAGGATTCCCACTTGAAAAACTGCTGAAGAGATCCGTAGGATGTCTTATAGACAATGTATGAGGGTACAGACACGGTGAAGCAAGGTAAATTGCAAAGGCTGACTTAAAAATTTGAAACCATCATGATGGAAGAAGATGAGACATTTGATCAATTTTGTGCAGAGCTGAATGATATTATCAATTATGTTTTAAATCTGGGTGAGGAAATTCAAGAAAACAAGATTGTCAAGAAAATTTCGAGGTCTCTACCTTCGAGGTTCGATTCTAAAATTGATGCTATTGAAGAAAATAAGAATATTGATAACTTCAAGGTCAACCAGCTGGTTGGAAATCTTCAGACCTTTGAAGCAAATCGTTTGGATAAAGGAAAATCAAAAGATAAAAGTATTGCTTTGAAAGCCATCTTAGAATCGAGAAAGAAGCCTGAAAAGAAAATTGAGTCTAATTCTGAATCTGAGGCTAAAGATAATATAGCTGAGTTTATGAAATGCTTCAAGAAAAATACATGAAGACAAAACAAGCCAATTGAAAGAATTCTCAATCTGAGAAGAAGGATCTTGCAAAAGGAAAAAAGTTTTTTGAGTGTCAAGGCTATGGTCATTATGCTAATGAGTGTGCCAACAAAAAAAATGGTACAAAGTAAAAGGCTCTTAACACAACTTGGGATGAAAATTCTTCTAAAGAAGAAAAATAAAAATAAAAAGATCCTGAGGATGATCCTTCAGATAATGTGAATGACAAGTTTGTGGCGTTCATGGCTGAGTCTGTGTCTAACAATGATACTGATGAAGATAATGATGGAATGTCATATCAAGAGAAAGATTGGGAATAATTATACCATACTACCTATGCTGATTTAAAGGACTCAAGGGTTATTCTAAAGCAGACACCTCACCTCTCAAAGTTCTGAGTTAGAGATTATTATTGAGAGAATTCTTCTCTAGAGATTTAATAAGGACTTGTGTTGACAAGTTTTCTAGAGTTAGTTTCTTCTGCATCATTTGTAGAAGATTATCTTCTTGCGAGAAGATTTGATGAGTCAAACGCATGATTAAGTCTGTAGCAATTAACGGTGTGAAGTCGTTGAAGCATAAAGCAACACAAGGAAACTTCAGTCCTTAGGTAGGAAATATCTGGGAAGGAAATTTGAGTTTCTCGTAATTGCAAAATTCATAGTGCTTGATTATTGATCAAGTTCCGATCCATGGTTTTTCACTCGGTTAGGGTTTTCCACGCTAAATCTGGTGTCTTTATGATGTGTGCTTGTGAGTCTGTTGCAATCAACGGTATGAAGTTGTTGAAGCATAAAGCAACACAAGGTAACTTCAGTCCATAGGTAGGGGATATCTGGGGAGGAAATCTAAGTTTCTTGTAATTGTGAGATTCATAGTGCTTGATTATTGATTTAGTTCGGATCCATGATTTTTCACTCAGTTAAGATTTTCCATGCTAAATCTGGTGCCTTGTGGTGTGTGCTTGTGATTTTATTTCCGTTGCATATTGTTTATTTTTGCATATATTGGATTGATTTATTGAATAGACCAATCTAAAGATCTCGGACCTAAACTTTCAAACAGCACCACCACCAACAACGATAAAAACACCAAAACTTTTAGATAAATATTCCATAACCATTGCAGGCTTGATCCTTGGACCTAGCTCTTTTAACCAGAGTTGTTCTCGAGCTAGCTAATACTTCTATTGGCTACTTTATAGATTAATCGTAAGTCTCAAATTCAATAAAGCTTTTGATACAGATGATTGCACCATGTTTGTCTCGCATTCACAAACACAACATCAAACACAACAAATTGGTTCTAATACATGGTATCTGATTTTATTAGATTATTTTTATTTACTACGTAAAAAAAAAAAAAAAAGACAGTTTGAAATCTGAAAACTGAACCTATTTCTTCGTTCTTGAAAACTGAACCTATTTCTTCGTTCTTAGTTTTGTGTCATTCAGTTTAAGTTCAGAACCAACATGAAAGAAACAAGAATGACAACAAAATCTTGTTAGAAAGAATCAGTGGGACAAAACCCACGTGGAGCAAACAGTAAAACAGGGTAAGAGATGTGAAAAATAAGAAACACGAATCCTAATCAGAAACATAGACAAGTAGAGCCAATTTCTACCTCGTTCACCAAGACAAATGAAGTCTCTCGTAGTTTCATTTAGACTGCACTTGCCTCCTTTCTTCTCGTAACACTCCTCGCATTCACGGGTAAGTTCCCATCCGAGTCCAAATCCAACAGCCAGCAGAGTTAAGAGGTCCCTCTTCGATCCATACGGGTCTACTTGCGATTCAGAGATGGGAAACTTAAAAAAAAAAGTAACGGAAGAGAGAGAGACAGAGAGAGTTTAAAAAAAAATCAGGTCTGTCGTATTATAACTTTTAAGACTTTGAATTTTCTTAATTGAAAAAACAGCCGATGACTTTGACCGAGGAATGGAGACTTCAATATCATTGGAAGACGAAGGGACACCTCATTTTCCTCTTTTGATTCTTTTCACCCAGCGGAGAATTTCCTCCATGCATTTTTTTCCCAGTCTCTCATCTTACTTGTGATGATTCCTGACTTGTGGAAGGTGAAAGTAGTTCTAGTTCCAGTTCCAGCGTCTAATCTCCTTGTTACATCTTCTCTCTCTCATTAAGTACAAATTCTAACAAGTGTTGGAAAATGGCACGGAGAACCACTATTTTTTATAAACTTTGAGCCAAAAATTAAGTGAGACCCACTTATCATTTTAGGTGAAAATACATGGATATGTAATCTACTCCATGAGTAGATTAAAGACATGTATTGGGTGGCTCTAATCCATTAACGAGTAAATGAGAAATTGCCTCCTAAACACCACTACTTAAACATGTTAAACATGGAAACAAGAGGAAGTGGTGAACTTGCTTCTCATATTGCTTTGGAGCAAAACATTTCTTGGGTATAAATATGCTTACTTTGGTAGTATAAGATGAGCCCCAAGGGGCATCCCACTTTTGTGGAGGAGGGAGGACCTAGACCAAGGTGGGGTCACCACGCGCGCACCGCCTCGCCCCGCACCCGGCCGGGGCTTGGGCTTGGCGCGCGAGTTGGGCCTGGCTCGGCCCACTACCCATTTATTTTTTTGGAGAAATTTTATTTTATAATTTCTTTTTCAAATGGGATGTGTCCTTAGTGGTGTGCCCTTTCGCAGTTGAAATGGTGTGTCCAACCCCAAGAGGTGTGTCCAAAGAAGAGGTGCATTTGTTCATCTGAACAGTCACTGTTTGAACAGATGCAACCCCAATGAAAGGACTTGATGCAAGCTACAAATATGCATCTTGTTCATCACTTTTGTTCATCCAATCTACTGATATTACATTGCATTATTCGAGTCATCTGAGTCTAAAGAGAGAGTCATGTTGCATTGTTGGTTCGCCTGTCACACAGTTTGTAGTGTTACAACTGTTGTGAGACCGATCATTGTATCCTGGGAGACAAACGCTGCTGAAACTCGTTAGCACCATTGCGGGGGCGAAATTTGTTTTAAGAACATTGTGTTAAAATACTAGCCTTGATCAACATTCTTCTGCAATTTCCTGAGTTTCAATACAGAGTACTGTTTTTCTGCCTTCAAACAGTAAGTGTATTTCAATTTAGTTTTTATATTATTTTCTATAATTCTATTTAATTGTTTTGGTTCACTGTTGTGAAAAATTATTTCCTAATGCTAAACTATTACTGTATGTACTCGGAATAACAACAACACGTGGGCAGATGAAAGACGCGGACTAAGCTAGTCGATCTAAAGTGAATTCTGGGAGTGATTGTGAATTTGAAGATTTGAGGGTATCCTATCTGCCCCCGAAAATAACAACAACGCCTGTATAAGTCCATCTATCTAAAGCTGCCGTTTGAATGGGTGGGTTAAAAACTTTGAGTGGATATGACTTTTGTATGGCAATAAAGCAACCACCTAACACAAACTTCGCTTCAAACTTGTAGAATGGGTGACTCCAAAAGGTAGATAAAAGAAGAATAAAAAAAAAAGAAAAAGAAAACCAAAATCTGGCTTTGTGATCATCTTCGAAGATTGGAACTGAAAAAATTAAAGTGGAAGAACTAAAAGAAAATGCAAACCAGCAAATAGTGATTTTACTAATGGAGAGACGCCGTCTTAGCGAGATTTCTGGTAGCCTCACCGAATGAATTCTCCACCCACCACATTACCAAAAAAAACAGGGGCAAAAAGAAATTATAATATTAGTGATACCAGGGACTTACGATCTCTACATAATACGAGATGGGGCCGGTCGCGACAGAAGCACTTGTACTCGTTCTCCAAGTATCCGCACTGACCTCCACTTTCCAAGCACCTGCTGCAATTGGGTGCACTCCAGTTGAGAAGAAATCCCCTATGTAGCAACTCCAAGTAATTGTCCTGGGGCTTGGAATCCATCATAACAGGCACAGAGACATAAGGTTGGCATTTCTTTGGGAGATTCCAGGAACTCATCATGCTCCCAGTAAAATTCAACCTTGCAAAAGAGTGATGTGTCTCGTTGTTGGTGATGCAAGGAATTGGCTGATATTGGGGTAGTTCTGGTTCCTCGGTGCAATTGTAAAAGAATAAGAGGTTGTGGTTCGATTCAGCAACATGGAAAAAAGAATGATTGAAGGTGAGAGTGAAAGCAGGATGTGTGCAAGGAGTATCATCCATCAATCTTTTGTCGACAACGGAAAAGAATTGCTCTTCATAATTGATATTTTTGATGATGTATTCGGAGGCGAATACCTTAAGGACCGGTTGTTGGTTGTCGCAGGTGAGTTGGAAGCCCGGATAGCCACAGTGCGATGGGTGTTTGCCAGGGATCCAAAATGGGAACCTTATGTCTTGGCCCTTTCCATCATCACATCTTTCAGGAACGCAAGTTCTGAATAATTTGTCAACAGAAAGGACTGGTTCTGCTAACAGAAGAAAGAAGAAGAGGAAGTAGAACAAAAGCAGGTAGGAGAATTCGAGCCTTTTCAACTGTAACAGGTTGGGATTCATTTGGAAGGAAATCAAAGGGAGAAAATGTTGGAAGAAGATGAAGCTTTCAAATGGACAAATATCAGGCGATATATTAAATGGAGATGAGAAGATAAAGATGTTTTTATTTTATTTTGAGTGGCGTTGTGGGCTAAAGTCAAGAGTGTCCCATCTAATTAAGGTCACACCGCCACTGTAACTATGATGTATAGTTGAAACGGCTGCCCTTGTAAGAACTTCTTCAAATTAAAGAAGACTACTTCGGAGTAATTGGCACTACAAGAAATTTAGTGCACTGGGCTAACCTCATTTTCGGATGAAGGAAAGTTCAGGGAGAGAACCAAAATACCGCCCTTCCACTGTGCCAGCCTTCGTCAAGTCTGTCATCCTATCAAGGAAAGGTTTGGGGAACATCACATTCCATCGTTGAACCATTCAACCAAAAAGAGCTTGACCTTAATTAGATGGGAACACTGTTGGTATAGCCCACAACGCCACTGTCAACGTAGAATAGAAATGCCTGCCCTTTATACCATTTCTTCAAAGAAGACTACTTCGGAGTAATGACTAATATCCATATTTATTGGTTTCAGGACTCCTAAATGTGCATAATACTGTTGAAAACAATGGCCAAGAGCACCATTATTTTTTGTCAACTTTGAGCCAAAATCTAAGTGGATCCGCCTAGATTTTGGCTCAAAGTTGACAAAAAATAGTGGTGCTCTTGGCCATTTTTTCAATAGCCCCTCACGTAAATGAAATTGACTAAAAGCAATGAAATAATATGCAGACACACAGAAAGAGTGCAGTTGGAAAATTTTTGTATAGAGAAAGGAAGCTTGTGGCTTTGAACCTTCCCTTGTGAATTACTATCGGATTTACTGGTTGAACAGTGAACATGATGTCTTGAACTAGTCAACTTTTTGTGTAAACCGAGACAATAGAGTTCACACAGAATCTTTCCGGACACAATTGGTTCTCATAATTGTGTTCATTTTGGCCCTAAATAATGCCTGGTTTCATGAGTGCTTTAGAGAATTCAATCTTATTATTATCATAGAATCGGCTCAGTTCATACTCATATAGGTGATTCTTATTAAGAGTATCCTACTATACCCCATCTGATTAGCCAAGATATAAGAATCATTAAAAGTTTTGCTTATCCTAATAACCGCTGCAGGTATCACTATTAATATCATAGGAATGAGCAGGACATGTTATCGTTCCCACGAGGATCGTTATAAGGAAAATAACAATTATCAATTAAAAGGAGTATCAACTCAAATATAGCTAACAAATGCAAATGGAGATAACAAAAACAATGAAAACAAGAAACAAGATAATAATAAGGGAGATAAAAAATGCAAACTAAAAAAAACAAAAAACTAGATAACAAAGAAATGTAAGTAAAAATAGAAGAACTCAAGTGAAAATAAGGTTAGTAACAAGTTACTAACAAAGTTAATGACAAAAGAAAAATAACAAGAACAAATGAGCAATGATAGATAGGTCAAATGAGTAAGTGTGTGAAAACAACAAGTGAAAGATTAAGATAAAAAGAAAATAAAAATATCCATGGAAATGAGCTAATAACAAGTGCATAAGATAGGGAATGAATGGATGGAGATGAAAATAAGTGTGCTAAAATAGTGTAACATCAAAGGGGGAATAAAAACAAACACATAGAATGTAAGAACAAATAAGCTAATGGATGTGATAGTGTGGATAGAGAAATGGAGTGTGAGGATTTAAACAAGTGAATAAATGTGTGGGAATGTGAATACAATCAAGCTAAAGTAAGTAAAATAAGCAACGAGCAATACTAATGGATAGATTGAACCATCTAGAATCTACTAAGTGACATTAATCCAACACTAATACTCTTCTCTTTTCCCAAACAAACACTTAAATCTAATGACAAATCGATACATAGATTTGGAAAATATAACTTTAAAGCTCTAAGATAGAAATTAACAATCTAATAGCTAAGACTTTTTTCCTTTCATAAAAGAAAAGATTCCTAATGACTATCTATCAAAAGTCAGCATGAACCATCAAAAGATATTAACTCCTAAGTATGATTTATCAAACCTAAGCATAGATAGTAAAAAAAAATGCCAAGATAGAAAATAAGCATGAAAAGTAGCACATTGCAATAAGGAAAAATATATTCTACCATGTTAAGCACATAAACAAAGGGAACCAAGAGCATAAGCAAAAGGAATAGTATTAACTTAACTTCATCTAGAAGATCCAATCAAAGTGATTAGCCACATACTGGAGAAGACAAAGCTTTCATTACAAAGCTTTCCTCACTTTCTCTCTACAATTGCTCTCAATTACATGAATAACTTAAGTAAATAGAAGGAGGCTCTCATTGCTTGTGTCTATAATGCCTAGAGTTTACTTCCTTATATAGAGACATTTTCCTTGCTCTCTTTTGGTTTCTTTCCAATGTTGGACTTCACAAGAATGAAAATATGAACATATGAATGTGATTCCCATGTTAGAAGACAGTCCCTAGAGTGATGTACGATTTTGACCCCCGAAACGTCCGAATTGGAAAATATGTTGTGAAATATGATTTGTAGATCTTAGAACAAGCTTTCCAATACTTCTAAGATCACCTCAATCGGACGCCCGCGTAAAAAGATATGGTCAAAATACCAACCTAGGTCTTTCATTTTTCTTCTAATTGTTGGTTTAACTTTGTTATTTCTTTATCCAATTGTCTTCCAAACTTATCACTACTCTCTTTAACTCTTGAATCTCAACTTTAATCTTTGAATTAATCTTCAATTAACACCTACAAAGAAAAATTAACATAATTGAGAGTATTTTCGAACATATTTTGTATGGAAGCTATTAGAACTCATATAATTGCATACAAATGACCATCTATAATCGAAATATATAAGCAAAGCATGATGTGGAGGAAATTTATAATTTTTATGCTAAAAATAATGTTTTGAGTTCTTTTATCTTTATAACCTCATAATATAATACTATAAAAGTGTATCTTTTGTGAACTCATCAATATCACTATTAATATCATAGGAATGAGCATGAGATTTTATCTTCATAGTGATATCGTTAAGTCACACACAATTCGGTTGTCCCTTTGAACCTAGGTCTTGGGATCTCCAGTCAACTAGGTAGGGTTGCCATTATGACGACTTTTCATTCATAGGCTTTAAGCCCATTCCCCTTGATGAACAGCTTACTTGCTCTCTCGCTAAACCTTTGGTAAAAGGATCCGCAATGTTATCTATAAACTTTATGTACTCAATCGTCATAATGCCATTAGAGAGAAGTTGTCTCACGGTATTATGTCTTCGACGAATATGTTGAGACTTACCGTTATATATTTTAGTATGTGCCCTTTCAATCGCTGATTGACTATCGCAATGAATACAGATATGAGGCACATGTTTTGATCACATTGGAATATCTTCTAGGAATTGACGAAGCCACTCAGCTTCTTCGCCAGCTTTATCCAATGCAATAAACTCAAATTCCATAGTGGATCTAGCAATGCAGGTTTGTTTAGAAGATTTCCACGATACCGCTGCACCACGAAGTGTAAATAGATATCCACTTGTGGACTTTGAATCTTTGATATCTGATATCCTATTGGCATTACAATAGCCTTCAAGTACAGCTGAATATCTAGAGTAATTCAATCCATAGTTTTGGGTGTATCCATAGTGTTTTAGATGGAGTTGGAGTTCACTTGGAGAAGCACATCGATTCTTATTGATGTCTAAAATTATAGTACTCAAAAGTCATTTAAAACACGCTATACTTTGGTAATTTAACTTCTTGAACAATTAGAAATTCAACAAGTTACAATGCTAAGTTTCAGATCTTCCAATCATAGTCTTAGGTTTTGGCATGTCAACTATACCTTTACATATCATTATTCAATAAAGAAATACACAGTTTTTAATTGGGTCAGGCAGTTTGCCGATTGAACCGCACAATTCGCAAAACTCAGCTGAGAGGAATTGGCTACGGATGAATTGAACAACATAGCATTAACCATGTAGTGGTTCCAGACGTCCAATTCAACCAGGTGAAACCAGCTAGTCCAATCTGATTTTTAAATAGAGAAGATGACTCATATATAGCCTTATTGACACTTGACAGTGGTTTAGCACGAACAGTCCAGATCGATTGCAATTTAAGTGTTTGTTGCAGCTATAATGAAAATAGAACCTATATTTCGTGAAAAACATATAATTCGTATAAAGAAATAGTTTGAAGAGAATGTCAATGACGGAACAACACAATTTGCTGAAGAATCATTTAGAATTGATTATTTTATATGCATAGTAGATCAAGCTATTTCTACAATTGATAGTAGGTTTGAATAATTTAAAATATATGAAATTTTTTTTTGGCATTCTATTTGATTTTAAAATTTCAAAATCACTAGACAATGATAGTTTGAAAAAAAGTTGTCTTAATCTCGAATGTTCCTTGAAACATGACAGTTTTTCTGATATTGATGGTTTAGATTTATTTTCAAAATTGAAAGGTTTAAAAGAGATTTTACAAACTGAAGAAAACACTCCAATTGACGTACTTAATTATGTAAAAAGAATAGATACTTTTCCAAATGCATACGTTACTTACAAAATATTATTGACAATACATGTAACTGTTGCTTCTGCAGAAAGAAAATTTTCAAAATTAAAATTGATAAAATCCTACATGCGACCAACAATGTCACAAGAAAGATTAAATGGATTAGCCATTCTATCAATTGAAAAGAATATGTTAGCAAAAATTGATTATAAAAACTTAATTAGTAATTCTGCATTACAAAAAGGGAGAAAAATAGATTTTAAATAAAATATTTATAATAATATGAAAAAGTAGAAAAGACCTCATTTAGGATTATCGCTTTAGGCCTTAAATTATCTCGAACTGGCCCTGGCTGAGAGGTGGAGAAGAGATGCTTACCCGCTGGAGGACACAAGTACAGATGTTGTTTACCCTTGCAGTAGCAGGTGGGGTTTGTAGGAGAGTCTACATTGTAACCGCAGTGGCCATTGGATTGGACGCAGTCCCAGCAATGATGGTTGGGGTCGATCGCAGACCATTTCACCTCGAATCCTTCTCCCAAAAGAGCCGATTTGTATTCCTTTTCAGGATCGGGATTTTTATCACTTGGCAACCCCCCATGCCATTAACGCGTCTTCTTTTATAGGGCATCTGCTTGTGTAAAAAGCCTGACCGCTTGATTGATTTGATACAGAGAGGCACTCGAGGGGTTTAATATTGAATGGGTTTGGGTGGTCTTCAACAAGATTAGAGTAGTTGTAGAAGAATATATAAGAGCGCCCGCCATCTCCCTCTAAGTGATCTCCCTTGTTTGGATATCTCTCGAAGTAATAACCAAAGAGTTTGAAATCAAGAGTGCTGTTCCTGGAAGGACGAAGGCCTGAATTGTCTTTGTTGTGATCAAATTAATCCTTATCAACGATGGTGACTGTTTGATTCTCATAATTGATCTCCTCAACGTGATAGTTGTGCGATTGAATCACAATCTCAGAGGAATTGTCCGTCTGATTGCATTTGATTTCAAACATTTTTTCATAGGAGCAGTATTCCGGATAGTCCTTAGTCCAAAACGGATAGATGATATTGTGTTGACCTTCCCGTATTGAAATAGAAAAGGAGAGCAGTCGTTGTGTGGTTGATTGATCTCCCGGGAAGAAGAAGAAGATGAAGCTGGCATAAAGAATAGCAACAAAAGGAGGAGGAATGATTTTGGGAGGGATCGATGAATTGGGAAGGTTTTCTTCATGGGGCTCTAGGTAGCAGCTGCAACTATAGAAAGAAATGATTTTGGAGATAAGAACCTTTATTTTGAGAGAGAGAGAGAGAGAGAGAGCGCGCGCGCTGGGTCTCTCTGGAAGGATGGAGTGAATGAACATTTGAGTTCATTCAAAACCTTATAACAAGAATTTTGTATTTAAGCCCTTTTTATTTACCTTATTTTTAGTTTGAGTCAATTCAAGACTCATTTGACTCATTTCAAGTCAAATGAAAATGAGTATAATATAAAAGTTGACATACTCGTCGAGGTACACACGATGGTACCAAGTTTCACCGCATTCGACGAAATACAAGAAAATCCGTAGTTACGAAAAAGTCCCTAATTCTATCAAATTGAATCTAAAATCATCTCAATCACTTCAATCTTTTCTAAAATTATTTCATTATGCTTAATTCATTATCTTGAGACTAATTTGAGTCATTTTGATCATTAACCACATTTAACTTGATTAATCATACTTAATTTATATTAATCTCGATTAACTAGAGTTAATCTTGATTAACTCGGGATGGAGTGTAACAGGCAATGTGGTGTTTTGTGCTGATACCTCGGCTATTGCAGCTCGGGACTCGGTTGTAGCGGTAATTCAGGTGATGGCACACTTTTGGATTAAATATTCTGCATTGACCATATCAGTTTTCATCAATGCCCATCTTCTGGTTCAATGCAACATGGGTAGCATCCATCATTTATTTTTTGGGTATATTCAGATTTGTCCGTGTGCATTTGTGTGGATTTAGTGAGTACCACTCGGAGGATTAGTCGACTCGTGTTGGATCAAAAACTTCAGGGATACCCATGACATAAAAAAGAAGAAGATATATTTGGGTTGGATTGAGGATGGATGGGGATTCTACATTCATATATACTGGAGGCAGTGGGTTGGATCCTAACCTGGATTTTCTGGTTGGATCCCCTGGGAGATCAGAGTTCTGTTACTAAGTATTGTCACAAACCATTCCTGTACGTTTTCATTTGTTAATTGGAAGATGAAGATGTGAACCTCAATCCAACCTAGAAGTTAAAAGAGTTTCACCCAGAACCTGAATTACCCAGTTGGGTTGGCAGGTCATAGTACAATTTCTTAGGTTGGTTTGGATTCTGTCATGTAAATGGGTCCAATAATAGATATGGAAGTAAGCCCACAGCCCATTATTAATCAGGTAAGAAATGCAGCCCGAACCCTGAATCTACACGGGTCGGGCTAGGTCTAGGGAGTAGGGTCAATAGTTGCCGTTCAACTCCTACCTCTGAACTAATATGACTAGGTCCAAATAAAAACAAAATTATGGTTGGGGGTTATTCACTTTAGTTCTGGCTTGGGCTAGATTTTGAACTCACATTGATGGAATTCAGGGAGAGCATGGGTACCTAAACTTGACCCTGGTTCCCAATTTGATATAAACATAGTGGACATATATATATATATATATATATATTTTTATAATACATAATTACATACACTATACTCTATACAGGTACAGACATTTATATTTCAGACGTTTTGCAAAGGAAACAAAACTCATGAATGCAAGTAGGCCCAAACTTACCCAATCCAAACGGATGTTGGGTTTTGAATATACTAATCGGGTCTCAGTATCGTCTCATGCAGGTCAGGTTTTGTTTGGATTGAGCCGCATGCAAATTGAGTCGGACTGAGGTTGAACCAATTTATATTCCCAGGCATACAATTTCCTGCAAACAAATGGGCTTTTTGAAAGAGCATTACTAGGATGCACTAAAGGTCCAAATCATTCTTAGGTGAGGACCAATCTGATAATGTTCTAGTTCAATAATTGTAAAATGGTCCACAAATAAAGGTTTGTCTGATAAAATGAAGTTTCTATATATGTACAATGAGCCCTACTACTTGGACGGAATTTTGGGACCGGTCCAAGGATCGGTCCCAAAATTCTGTCCAAGTAGCATTTTTGATGTACAATCAGCCGTAATGAAATTCAATTACTTGTGGAATCTTGTTTCCTTGGATTTCTCAAAAATTTCCACATTGGCATGCACTAGAAGAAATTTAGTGCACTGGGCTAACCCATTTTCACTGTGCCAGCCTTTGTCAAGTCAGTCATCCTATCAAGGAAAGGTCTGGGGAACATCAGATTTCATCGTAGAACCATTCAACCAAAAAGACCTTGACCTTAGATGGGAACACTCTTGGCTTAGCCCACAACGCCACTGTCACTATGATGTAGAGTAGAAATGGCTGCCCTTAAAACCATTTCTTCAAAGAAGACTACTTCAGAGTTGGCTCATTGAGGCACTGCACTCATAACTAACATATATCTATATGTATTGGCTTCAGTACTCCTTCTAAATGTGCATAATCCTTCATATTCAAATACAAATTTGCATAAACATTTGATTTTCCATGGAATTAAGAAGAATAGTTCAAATCTTATAAGTGGAAATAATGTTGGTTTTTTTTTTTTTTTTTAAGGGTTCTTAGTTCTTTGGGCTGGATAAATCCCTCCGGGCCCAGAAGGAGGTCGAATAAGCAATCATGTGGCCCAAAGGTGGTAGCACTAGTGGATTCAACCTTTGATTCTTGAAGAAAAAGGGATCGAAAATCGATACCAAAATCTCTAATTCCAGAAAAGAGATTAAGCATGGTCGTAGCTACTCCACGAACTCCTGGCTGACGCTGAACATTCAGACAAAATTAGTAGTGGACCATCATGCATGGAACGATCCATATTGACCTTTCCATGCGGTACATTAATATGGTACAAAATATCTCGTCAAATTACAGTCCTGCCGTGATTGCATGTGTGCTCAAAGTTACAGCCACAATCATGCAGCAGTAGCCTTGAACCCTGTGTGTGGTTGGTCCACTTGAACAGTTCAAAATAAATACATCTAAAAGAGGAACTCAAGAGGGTTTTGGAATTCTCCAAATGTTGTACAACACATGAAATTCTAAAATCCTCATAACCCTAATCCAGTGATTTGAAATGTTAAAGTTATTTGTGGCTTTTCAAATGGGTTGGATTTCAGAATTTCAACAATGAAATATAGCATTTTGAAATTTTAAGGGGACAATCATCGTAGCATTGTAAGGGCACGTTTGTGTACACACCTTTTCCCGGAAAGGGAAAACTGCCACATCAGCAAATTCCATAGAAATGAAAACATCGGAAAAGGATTTCCATAGAATTTAGAAATTCATGTTTGGTGCAAAAAGAGTTTCCTCATTGAATTGATGCTAATGTTGTTTGGTGCGGCTATGGATTCCTTATAGAAAATCAAAATTTCTTATTTGGTGATATACTTTTTTGAAGAAAAATAACATAATATGTATATTATTTATTCAATATTAAATAATAATTTATATAAAGAAATAAAAAATGAAAGATTTGTAGGGATTTTGGGTTGAAATGGACAAGAGTGAGGAAAAGTAGATGAAGTTTTCCGAGGAAATCCATTTCCCATACCCCCCATAGGAAACTCATTTCCACAATTATCAAGGAAAATGCTGACTGGGCAAGAAAGCATTTCCGCGGAATTGTTCCGCACCAAACGCCCGGACAAATGGGTTTTCTGCGGAAAACCGTCCACTTTTCCACGGAAAAGTGTTACACAAACATGCCCTAAGAGATTTTCAATATCAGAAATTATTGTAAAAACATACATTTACATAAGCTGGCAAAAATGAGTCTGTTTCTCACCGAATTTCAAAGCATTTTATAAGTCATTTATCCTACAATGGGACTGACTCGTATTAAAGAGAAATTAATTTGATAGATTTATAAGAGGTAGGAATTTATTTCGATGAATGGCTTGAATTTTTCAAAAGTAGGATTAACTAAAGAGACTCACACATTGCTAATTATTCTAACAACTTTTTAGATGGGAAACGTTTTAAATAGAGTAATTCAATGCTTTTGCATGAAGTTGAGCGATCAGTTAATACAAATAGGATGCAAAATTCCACGCAGGTCCCTCTGTAGATGGTGCCAAATCCGCACATTCGGACCACATGACTCGGCTATTAAAGAACTCGTTATAATGGCAACTCTGGAAAGAAATCAAATTCAACATTTGTCCAAAACTCTTAAAAAAAAAAAAAGAAAAGAAAAGAAATCCATTAATGTCCAAAACTATAGCGGATTTTGAAGATGGTTTTTTAACCTCACCAGTAAGGTAAGAAACATTAGTTCTTACCTGGCCACCAAGGGGTTCAAACCTTGGACATGCCACATTTCCTTATTCGAGAGCTTTCTCACCTCACCCAAGGTCCACTTTCCTCACCTGAGATTTCCATCACCTCACCAGAGGTCTACTACCCTCACCCGAGGACGGGTCCCAACCCCCTATAGCTAGGTACCAAAAAAAAAAAGTGAAGTAGAGTTTAAAGAGACGAGTCGGCTCATAGTGTATGAGAGTCATGAGTTAACTTGGAGAAGCACATCAATTTTTGTTTATATCTAAAAGTGAAAAATAAAGTATCTAAAGTCATTATAAGCGTGCTAGTGGTACTTTTTTAATTTAACTTCTTGAACAATTAAAAATTCAACGGGTTACAATGTCATGTTACAGATATTTCCCATTATATTCTTAGGTGATCTTGGCATTTCAAATATACCATTACATCTAATTATTAAATACAAAAATACACAGTTTTGAACAGGGAAAGACAGTTTGCCGACTGAACCACGCCCATTTACAAAATTCAGCTGAGAGTGAGTAAGTGGTTATGGTTGATTGCCCAATCAATTGCCAAAGTCTACTATTCAATCTTATTTTCCACAAGGCAACAAAGAAGGAAACCGACCTGCAAAAATGCCAGTCGACTATTCTACCAAAAGACAAAATGCCAAGCTGTGGGTTCAAGACTTTTAAATTATTGCGTTAAGGCAAGGCAATTCACTGCGGGTCCCGCCCTCAGGCCCTTTAGTCCCTCGTTGAACCTACGTCCAGATCCCTTGGACTGGACTATCACACGCGTACTATGAGTGTGATATTCCAACCCCTCCATTAGTATATTCTTAAAATTCTATTTTGATGGGTTTTAATCTCACCATAAGATTGAACACGTGATTGATAAAGTGACTACCACGATATTATGCACTACTAATCTTATGCAATTATGTGTTATTAAGGATGTAAATGGGTCACCGATTTTCCAATTACCCGAAGGTTCCGATCCGATCCAAAGGTTCTGACCCATTAAAAATCGGATATGAGTCCTTATTTAGGCCCCGATAAGTAAATGGGTTCAGACCCATGGACCCTCCCATAAATTTCACCATAAGTTTCATAAGAGGAACTCCTATCAATTTATACACAAAAATATTTCAAATTCAAAATCAAACTAACTCTTTTCTTAATGCTAACAATTCTCTAACAATCCTCTAACAACTCAATATTCTCTAGCATCTCCTCTCAACCACATGATCATTTCAAGGAAATGATCTGTGATTGTTGACATTAAAAATAAAACCCTTGGATCTAAAATATATATATATATATAAATGACATATATATATATATTGCATAAATAATCATATCTTCTTTTTCTTGGGATCACCGTCCGTCTATTGATTTATCTCTATCGCAATCCGCTCATCTTGAGTTTGTCAGTGCCGATGGTCCACTAAATCAGATCTAACACAATCTCCTCCAGATGTTTTGAAGATCGTAAGGTTTAGCAAAAGGATGACTAGATGGGAGAAGATGCTGGTTTTCTTTATGGAAATAAAAAAAAAAAAAAAAAATTGGCGGTGCATGATAGTACCTAGCCCAAGCTCTAATACCATAAAGATTTTCGAGAATCACTATATTCCCATAAATTTCACAATAAGATTTATTGACAGAAAATATTATATTTATAAAAAAATACTAACCAACCGTATCTAAAGGATAAGAATAACCTACTGATATCCTAACAAACTGATTATTTTCAACACCACGCACATGCACACAAATGTACCAAATTGTCTTTCAAAGTCTTCACGGGCAACTTGGATGAACCTTCATGTTTCCACAGAAATGGTTGAAAGGTCAAGCTCAATTAAGTTATCACCAGCTTCACCGAGTGGGAATGTACCAAAAGACTTGAAAAGACTCCGAAATGTTGATTCCTTCAAGCCCACGAATTAAACGAGAGGATGTTAAAGTTAGCAGGTCAACATGAATCCGCGTTTGTATGCATATCGAATGACTGAACTTATTGCTTTTGTGTTTTCTTCAAACAAAATGCTCTAAAAGGAAAAGTCAGATGATTACTTTCCAGCCAAAGTAATTTCCAGTAAACAAAATCTAAAGGAGTAAAAACCTCACCGAAATGGCAAGCGAGGCTGTTGTTCTCTTCCTACTCCAGAAGCTAGATTCCAGCTTCTTCAATGAGCATGCTAATCTATTCCATAGGGCGAATCAAGATGTCTGGCACATCCAGTCCGATCGAGATAGAAAGCATGAAGCTTCAGGTACATTAATTTTGCCTAACTATAAGATTTTTCATGGAATTAAAAAAAAAAAAAAATACTTCACATCTTACAAGTGGAAACATCAACATTCATGAAGGTTGGTGAAGACTGAAGAGACAAATAAAATTGGTCCAAATTGGTGTCGGACCATGTGCATGGAAGGATACATGTAGATCTTTTCAGGTGGTATAATCTAGTACAAAATTGATTGCAATTTAAGTGTTTGTTGCCCAATCTTTTGTCATCCATGCGAAAAAAGACAATGAAAGGAAATGAAGAGGAAAGTCACCTCCAAAAATGCCAAGTTCATCTAAAAAAAAAAAAAAAAACTAAAAAAGGCAAGTTGGGTTCACATGCTTTTTAGATTCCTTCAGTTCGATCGAGATAGAAAGCATGAAGCTTCGGATACATAAATATTGCCTAACTTTAAGATTTTTCATGGAATTAAAAAAAAAAATACTTCACATCTTACAAGTGGAAACATCAACATTCATGAAGGTTGGTGAAGACTGAAGAGACAAATAAAATTGGTCCAAATTGGTGGCGAACCATGTGCATGGAAGGATACATGTAGATCTTTTCAGGTGGTATAATCTAGTACAAAATTGATTGCAATTTAAGTGTTTGTTGCCCAATCTTTGTCATCCATGCGAAAAAAGACAATGAAAGGAAATGAAGAGGAAAGTCACCTCCAAAAATGCCAAGTTCATCTAAAAAAAAGAAAAAACTAAAAAAGGCTAGTTGGGTTCACATGCTTTTTAGATTCCGTCAGTCCGATCGTGATAGAAAGCATGAAGCTTCGGATACATAAATATTGCCTAACTTTAAGATTTTTCATGGAATTAAAAAAAAATACTTCACATCTTACAAGTGGAAACATCAACATTCATGAAGGTTGGTGAAGACTGAAGAGACAAATAAAATTGGTCCAAATTGGTGGTGAACCATGTGCATGGAAGGATACATGTAGATCTTTTCAGGTGGTATAATCTAGTACAAAATTGATTGCAATTTAAGTGTTTGTTGCCCAATCTTTGTCATCCATGCGAAAAAAGACAATGAAAGGAAATGAAGAGGAAAGTCCCCTACAAAAATGGTAAGTTCATCTACCAAAATACCAAAAAAAGGCAAGTTGGGTTCACATGCTTTTTAGATTCCGTAAGAGCTTGTTTGGGGGCTTTACTTGTGGAGTTGAGTGGAGTAAAGGTTATTTTGAGGAAATAATAAAATATAAGTGGGTTATGATGGTATTTTATTTTTAGTTATTTTTTATGGAATCTTTTTGAATTGTTTTTATTATAAAGTAGAGTGTTTTTGTCTTTCAGTGGAGAAATGAGGTTGCTTTTTGTTTTTTTTTTTAAAATATGGTGGAAATATTGAATTAAAGTGTTTTGGTGGGAATTTTTTGATAGAAATTGGGGTTTTACCTTACTTGACTCTACTAGTAAAGCTCTCAAAGTAGCCCTAAGGTACACAATGGTCGTCCTGCCCTTTGTCCCTACAACTCTGGAGGGTTGACTAGACTTGTTGAGCCGAGTACGGGTCCCTTGAGTGGGATGTGTGTAACTATTAAAATTGAATTCCATCCAGTCCGGTAATATTTTCTCAAATTTTACTTTCATAGAATTTAGTGCCACTGTAAAATTGAACACATGATTGATAATGTATATAATGCATATGGTTCTCTTTAGGTAGAATAATGTGCAATATTGTGCTAATCATATTATCAATCATCAGTTAAATCTTATGGTGGAACCAAATTATAACAAAATAAAAATTGGGTATATAAGGGGATGGAATTCAAATCTAATGGTTCTAATCATCAGGAGGTGGGCGCCACAATGAGTTACACTACACACATCTCACCTTCGGAAAGCTAGGTGTAATAGACCACTTACTAGGGTGAGAGGGTCGCTAAATGGACTTCCTTGCTAATGGCCCCTCACAAACGTACCAATTTTTCTTTTAAAGACTTCTTGAACAACTTGGTTGAACATTAAGGGCCTGTATGGGGGCTTTACTAGCAGAGTGAAGTAAGGTAAAGCTCCAATTTATATAAAAAAATTCTCAGCAAAACACTTTAATTCAAATTCTCACTAACATGATATTATGCGCTATTAATCTTATGACTTATCTTATTTCTTTTGCGTTTTCTTCAAACAAAATGCTATAAAAGGAAAAGTCAGATGATTACTTTCCAGCCAACGTAATTACCAGTAAACAAAATCTAAAGGAGTAAAAAGCTCTCAGTGAAATGGCAAGCGAGGGTGTTGTTCTCTTCCTACTACTCCAGAAGCTAGATTCCTTCTTCAATGAGCATGCCAATAATCTATTGGAATTAAGAAATGTCCGCCACATCGATCGAGTTAGAAAGCATGACGCTTCAGATACATTAATTTTGCATAACTATAAGATTCTCCATGGAATTAAGAAAAAAAAGATACTTCACATCTTACAAGTGGAAATATCAAAATTCATGAAGGTGGGTGAATACTGAAGAGACTGATAGAATTGCTGCAAGTTGGTGGTGGAAGGATACACGTAGACCTTTTCACGCGGCATAATCTAGTACAAAATATTCGAGCTACATCCTGCAGCGGTAGCCCAAAGGGTGACTGATTCCCTTGAACAGTTTTTGTGTTTTGTTCTTTTCGTTGTAGACAAGGGCATCCATGTGCTAGTTGACCCGGGACTAGTCCCCAGGCTTGACAAATTCAAAGTAAGTAACTCTAAAAGTTCCAAACTATTTTTCCATCTTTTACCATAAGACTGATTCATATTAAAGAGGAATTTCTGCAAGACCCATTATTAAAGAGAAATTTGGTAGATTCATAAGAGGTAGTAGGAATTTATTTCGATGAATGGCTTGGACTTTTCAAAAGTAGGATCAATGAAGATTCTCATATATTTCTAATTAGTCCTCCTCAATTAACCAGTGTTTCAGATGGAGTCGGAGTTCACTTGGAGAAGCACATCGATTCTTATTGATATCTAAAATTTAAATATAAAATATATAAAATTATAATACTCAAAAGTCATTACGCTATACTTTGGTAATTTAACTTCTTGAACAATTAGAAATTCAACAAGTTACAATGCTAAGTTTCAGATCTTCCAATCATAATCTTAGGTTTTGGCATGTCAACTTTACCTTTACATATCATTATTCAATAAAGAAATACACAGTTTTTAATTGGGTCAGGCGGTTTGCCAATTGACCCGCACAATTCACAAAACTCAGCTAAGAGAAATTGGCTATGGATGAATTGAACAACAATATAGCAACCATGTAGTGGTTCCGGTCAATGGCGACTCAACCATAAGGCAAAAAAAGCCCTTACTTTAGGCCCCCAAAAAATAAGGCCCAATAATATCATATCTTATTAAAGTTATATTTTCACATTCTAAAAAACCATTAAAGAACTACCATAGTTTTTCTTTCATTCCTAAAAAAATAAGGTCTCATAATAGTAGTTAGTATCACATCTCACTAAATTCATCTTTTCATATTCCAAAAAAGAATTAAAGTAACTATCATCTTTCTTTTTCTCTATACAATGTATTTTTAAATCACAACAAATTTTAGTCTCCCTGCCACCTTAACAGTGTGGTTTTTCAAAGGAATATTTTTCTTATAGATTGATGTTCTCTTACCCTATTAAAACGTGTACGCTTTTTTATATTAGGTACTCTTGACTCTTTTACCCTCTTTGTCTCTCTCATAAATTGCATTTCTTTGTAACTACCTTTTTCTTATTATTTTTAAAGCAATCTTATTTTTAGATTTACTGATTTGGCTTTGTCTTTTTTCTTTAATAATATATGTGGGTATATTTTGAGAATATACGTGGGTATTTTCTTATAATATATGTTAATTATAATTCACTAACTTAAATATAATATTTTTTATATTAAAAAGGCTGCATCAAATTTGAAACCCATCTACATATAAAATCTTTGTGGCCAACAATGATAAATCACTAAATCAAGTTCTATTGATCTATGCTTTTATGTTTTTTATTTTATTTGTAAATATTACTTGTTATATTTTATAAATGATAAAAATGTCTATTAGAAATTACGAATCCGGGTACTCAAAATTAAAAAAAAAAAAAAGAAAGAAAGAAAGAAAGAGAAGAATAGATAATTTGAGGCCTTATTTAGGATTATCGCTTTAGGCTTCAAATTGTCTCAAGCCGGCCATGATTCCAATTCAACCAAGTGGAACCAGCTAGTGCAATCTGGTTTTTAAATGGAGAAGATGACCCATATATAGCCTTATTGACATTTGACAGTGGTTAAGCATGAACAATCCAGATCGATTGCAATTTGAGTGCTTGTTGCCCAATCTTTGTCATCCATGCGAAAAAAGACAATGAAAGGAAATGAAGATGGAAACTCACTTACAACAATGCAAAGTTCATCTACCAAAAAAGAAAAGGCTAGCTAGGTTCGCATGCCTTTTAAATTCTATAAAGTACACAATGGCCCTCCTGCCCTTTGTCCCCGTAACTATGGCTGGTTGACTGGACCACTATTAAAATCGAATTCCATCCCATCCAGTAGTATATCTTCAAATTTTGTAAAATTGAACACATGATTGACAATATAAATAATGCATATGGTTTTCGCTTTTGGTAGAATAATGTGCAATATTGTGCCAATCATATTATCAATCATCTGTTAAATCTTATGGTGGAACCAAATCATATCAAAATAAAATGTGGGTATATAAGTGGATGGAATTCAAATCCAACGGTTGAGATCATCAAGAGGTGGGCTCCACAATGAGTTACACTACACACATCCCACCTTCGGAAAGTTAGGTGTAATAGACCACTCAAGGGATCTGTTTTACTGGGGTGAGAGGGTCGCTAATGGACTACCTTGCAAATGGTTCCTCACAAATGTACCAATTTGTCTTCTCGGAGAACTTGGATCATGAACCCTAATAATAGCCAGACAAATGGTTGAAAGGTCAAATGTTGAGTCTTTCAACCCCATGAATTAAACAAGGAAATGTGAGAAGGTGAGCAGCAATCAAGCGTCCGTATTTTTGGTGCGAAGCTAATGACTGATCTTAGTTCTTTTAGCCCTTGTTCAATCAAATTGCTATAAAAGGAAGAGGCCAGATGATTACTTTCCAGCCAGCATAACCAGTAAACAAAATCTAAAAGAGTAAACAGCTCACAGAAATGGGAAGCGATGGTGTTGTTGGCTTCCTACTCCAGAAACTGGATGCCTTCTTCAATGAGCATGCTGCTCTGCTGCTTAATGCGGATCAAGATGTTGGCGACATCCAGTCCGACTTAGCAAGCATGAAAAATTTTCTTCGGAGCGCGGATGAGTCGATAAAAGAGCCATGGCTTAACGATATAAGAGAAGAAGCAAACGACATCGAAGACGTTTTAGATGCATTCAACCTTCACCTTCAAAGGCACCATCGGAATCGAGTCGCCGAATGGTTTGGAAATCAGAAAAACTCTCCACAACGCGGCCACCAAAATCAAAGACATCAAGCAAGGGCTCCATAAAATTTGTGTCCGGAGGAATCGATTCTCGAGCAACATTGGAGTGACCTGCAGCACGTCTGAAGAAATGGAAGATCCTCGAGACTCTTCTCTTCACATAGGGAGAGATGAGATCGTGGGCATCGAAGATTCGATGCAAAAATTAGTAGGCTGGTTGACAGATGAACGCAGCCTCCCTCTCCAACTGACATCAGTGGTGGGGATGTCAGGCAGTGGCAAGACTGTTCTTGTTAAACAAGTCTACGACAACCAGCGAGTGAAGGCACACTTCCAGTGTCGTGCTTGGATTAAGGTGCCACGACCATGTACAACCAATGATCTGTTGAAGCTCATTGTAGACGAGTTCTACAATGAGACTAGCAGACATAGAATGCAGGCTTCTGAAAGAGTTGAATTGACGAGCCGCTCTCGACTTGTAGATACACTCAGGGGCTTGTTGAATCTGAAGAGGTACGTGCTTGTCCTTGATGGTGTTTGGCATGTAGATGCATTGAGTGATATAAAAAATGCATTGCCTTGCCATGGAAATGGTAGTAGGATAATAGTCACCACGACTCGCATCAATACTGTAGAAGCTTATGATCGTGTGTGCCAAGTCGAACCTCTGCTAGCACCCCACGATTATCTACTCTTCATTAAGAAGGCATTCCCACCTGCAAACCTCGAGGAGGTTCCTCCGCAATTGGACGAGCTTGCTTGGAAAATCTCGGCCAGATGTGAGGGACTTCCCCTTGCCATTGTCACAATAGGCAATCTGCTGAGGAATAAGGGCGCAGATGTAAGGGAATGGGAAAAGGTATTTACGAGTAGCTTTGATGGTTGCCGTGCGATGAGCACGCTAACATTCAGTTACAGAGCCATGCCTCATCACCTTAAGCCGTTCCTGATGTATTTGGGGGTTTTTCCTGAAGGCCAATTGATCAAGCGCATGAGGCTGATTCGGTTGTGGATTGCAGAAGGGTTCTTAGAAGAAAATGAGGAGGGGACAATGGAGGAAATTGCTAATGAATACCTCAATGAGCTCATAGGTCACAGTGTGATTCAAGTAGCTGAGCGAAGCAATTGCGGGAGGGTAAAGAGCTGCAAAGTTCACCCTCTCATGCTCAGCTTCATTGTTTCGAAAGCCAAGGAGCAGAATTTTTATGTTTTCTCCACAAAGAGGTATGGAGCCAGTAGCAATGCAAAGATCCGTCGCTTGTCGATTTCTGGAGATGACACTAATGGTTCACATGGCTCAGACCTATCTCATGTCCGCTCTTTCTTCGCATTTGGGACGAGCCAATTTCGCATGGAACAGTTGTGCAGTAAGTTTCGATGTTTGCGAGTGTTGGATCTTGAAAGTGCTCCATTGACAGATCTTCCAAAATCTCTGGCGGAGCTGATTTTCTTACGGTACCTAAGTCTGGCGAATACAAGAATCAGAAGCCTTCCAAACACCATAGAGAAGCTTGAACACATGCAAGTGCTGAACCTGAAGGGGACTGGCATATGTGAGTTGCCTGATCAAATCCTAAAGCTCAAAAAACTACGCCATCTCCTTGCGTATAGCTATGCTGGGGGTGTGCCGTCCTTCGATTGCATTCAGGCAGTGAGGGTGCCTCGGGGTATCGGAAGTCTAACAGCCTTGCAGAAGCTTTCGGTGATACAAGCAAATGGAGAGAACGGTATAATCAGTGAATTGGGGAAATTGACCCAACTGAGGCGGCTAGGCATTGTGGGGATTAGAAACGCAGATGGCCAGAGCATTTGTTCATCCATTGCACAGATGACAAATCTCAATTCCTTCTCTGCAAAATCCACAAATGCAAGCGAGCTTCTAAACTTGGACTACCATTTCTCACCTCCCCCCAATCTTCAACGTGTTTACCTGCGAGGGCGTTTGATGATGTTACCCTCGTGGATTTGCACCCTTCAGCAGCTCACACGCTTGACACTGGGGTGGTCGGACTTGGAAAAAGATCCATTTCAGGAGTTGCATGTTCTTGGCTCTTTGAAGGAACTCACCTTCCTTGAGGCATATGGTGGAAATTCATTGTATTGCAGACCAAGTGGCAAGGGAAAAGGAGGATTTCCAAATCTCATACTACTATGCCTCGACGGACTACCTTGGCTACAGTATATACAATTGGAGAAGGGAGCAATGCCAAAACTTCAAAAGATGATCATTGGGCGCTGTATAAACCTATGGGGGCCGCCTTTAGGCATTGAGTATCTTACCATACTGAAACAGGTGGAGCTATTCGCAATGTCCGAGGATTTCATGTCTAGGATGCGAGCCGAAAGACAAGGTCAAAGTCTTAGGCACATCGAGAGCATTTATGACCGAGTTAATCGCACGCATATTTAACATTTTCTGTATGCAGTGTTTTTGCCAAGCATTTCCTGCATTTGTGATGGTGAGTTTACTTTCTTCCTTCTATTTTTATTGGATTAGTCATCCATGAAGTACTTACTTTTTTTTTTTAATTTTTTTTTGCAGTTACAGTCATAGAGCAATTGAGGCCATTGCGACAGATTTCTGGTGGTATAAAGAACCTCAAGGCTGATGATGATGTTACTCTTCTTAGTGAATGTACTCTTCTGTGTCCATGACGCTTTCAAGATTGACTCAGATTGAGAATTTGGTTTCTTGCATTACATTTAACTAGTTAATTTGGTTGTGATGATACTTATGTTTTGTGGAATAGCAACTATGCTGTCTTGGGTGGTTAGAGACATGATATGTGTGTGTATGAATGCGTGATATCGAGTTCTCTGTTGAAATAAAAGTTCTTGATATTGTCTTCTTTATCTTAAATGGATTCGCTGCTTGTGTTTTCTTTAATCATTGCCTCATCTCTTTATTAATAGCTAATTGATTAGTGATATCATAGAGCTAGGATGAAGGCAAAAACAAAAACCGAAAGAGGTAAAATACGAACATACACAAACGCACAAAAAGAAAAGAAGAAACCTTAGCCTAACCATAATGAATAATCCACTAATCACCAACTTCAAGCATTCTCTGATCAAAGAAAGCAAGTTAAGGGAAAGCTTGTGATGCATACCTCAAAATCCCTCTCTCATTAATTTTGCGTTGCGTCAGTGAAAGATGCAATGGAAGCTCCAAGTACACTTCCTGACAAGGGTTTTACAACTCAGCAATTCTAACAATATTGCTTAGTTAAAAGGGGATTTAACGGGAAAAACCCTCATAAATAACTTATTATTGAATTTGATCACTATAGAAAACACCACACAGAATGGGCCCTTAATTGACGGTTTTCCCTTTTTTTTTTGTCGTTTAGTGCTATAGTCGATATCGACTATTCCTGATCCATAAAAAACCCATGAAACCGCTGTAACTATCACTGTCTTCTTCTTCTTTTTCCCTTTTCACTTTCATCCTCGTTGGTTGGCGACTGTTCTCTCTCAACCGACAACGGTGGTCCCAAACGGTGGTCCCCTATCACATTTGCTCCAACTTTTAAAAGATTCTACACCCTTGAACGCACATGGAGGTATGTTCGTTGTCATTCTCGTATTTGTGCCCTAAATTTGGAGTGAGATATATTGGTTTTCGATGGGATTGATCCTTCAGAAGGGACTGACCTAGTAATCGACTTCTAACTTTGTAGTTTCATTAAAATGCATTTCTATTCACAGTTTCTAGTTTGTTCGTGTAGAAAGGGATGCATTGACTGACAGCGCTGCCCTTTTTGGATTTTTTTTTGGGGTTTTCTGAATCATAGTGAATGGGTTTTGAATGAAGTAGCCATTTTAATGGAATTTACCAACTAGATTCCAAATAGCAAATGTGAAGTATTTTAGGTTTGAGGAAGAAATTTTGTTTCATTGAAGCATAGGATCCATGCTCTGTATTTTCAGTGATTGTATCATCTTTAAGCAACAAATGTAGCAAGTGCAATTTACTCACCTAAAGAAAGTACTAATTGGACATCATTACGTCGATGGGAACGACACATGATCTCTTAATTGTGCACGATCACAGTCAATGGGAACGACACATCACTTCCCCAAACATGCAGTGGATATTTTTTTTCCTCCTCATATACTCGAAACCCAACTGCATTATCAATCAAACAAAGATTTATATATCCATGATCATTACTACATCATGGCTAATTAGTTGCAGAATTATAGTTTTTGGTTCATACCTATTTATGGATCGAAACCCTTCTCCATCACAATATACGACTACTTTTTACGTGCACCAAAGGCTAGATATGGGTGGTTTGTTCTCTGTCATTGATGTTTTGTTCCCATTGTTCGTTTTTTTGTCCTTATGTGTTTTTGTATATATGGCCATTCCACTTACATGGGGTGGTTTGTTAATGATCAATCTAGAGAGAGTGATGTAATACGGAACTAATTAATATGTGGGATACCCATAGCTACCCATAGAGAGTATTATAATATGGTGTGTGGGGAGTGGAGGTGGGTGGGGCGGCAAGAACACCCTCTTTTCAATAGTTTTCATTAGATTAAGGAAGAGGCAGTTTGACCTATCATGTCGTTGATGAGAAGTCCAGATTAATTGTTCTACTTTAAATAATGATCTTTAGTGCTAACCTTTTTATGAGGATGACCTGTTTCCTTTGCAAATAAGGATTAAAGGTCCTATTAAATCCTATAATATAATACTATTGCCAATAAGGATTAAAGGTCCCTGAAACCTCTATTCGCTACTTATATTTGGTAATTTATGTGGGGATAATAAACACCCAAAAACTAAAGCTTGGTCAACAACCAATGTGTAAAAAGTGCCCCTACAAACTAATATAATTGTCTCCCGTAAAGACCATCTGCAACGTAGTGGGGGTTGAAGCCCTTAGTGAAAGCCGAACTTGTGGCGGGGATGGTACCAGAAGTCATATCCAAAAAATGAATTTCCCTTTAGAAATCAAGGCATAGACCTACTAGGATTTCTATTTAATTTATATTTACAAAAAAATGTAATAATCAACTTATAGATGGGTTGCTTTAGGAATAGGACTCTTTTTTTTTTTTATTTATTTAAGGGGCAATTGTCCCCTGCAAAGATTAAAAGCCAGGGCATTAGATCAATCTACTCTTTGGGGTTTACCTTTGTATTCATCTTCTATATCATATAGTTTTTTCATCTAATATGAAAATTGTGAGTTTTCTGTTGCTGTTTGTTTAAGGAATTAAAATGAAATTAACATCATATCAGGAGGATCATGGTTTACAAATCAGAACTTATCAGACCTGAAACTAGGCCATAAAAAAGGTTGTTAGAAAGCTTTGCATAGCAGAGTTTATTCACTATTAGGAGCCATCAAGATACATTAAATCAGCACCCATGGACAACATTGTCTAGGGATACAAATGGGTTGGTTTTAGTACAGTTCAATGGCATATCTGGAACCAACTCAAATGTTGAAAGATCTTATCACTCATGTGCTTTTGAATAGGTAGGTGAGCCTGGATCCACATAAATTGTATCCAAGTAATCAACCTTCTCTAATCATATTCCTCTTAGAAAATAAACATGAGCATTGTTGTACATCAATAGCATGGGAACCACGCCATGACTCGAATTCTCCACAACCAAGACTCTTTACATATGTGTGTGCTGTGCATTTTGTGTGTGTGATTCATTTTACTTTCATATTTATATGAATCACTTTTCAATAGAGTAGGTGAACTTGGATCAACATCAATTGTATCCAAGTAATTGGGGTTTTCTTTATTCCTGTTCAATAAATATGGGCACTGATATACATGAACAAAGATAAGACCTCATTTCTCAACATCCAATATACTTTACAAATATGTTGAAAATACTTTTATGCTAGGCATGCCAGTGTAGTCAACTTGGTATCAATATTTACTGGTACAGTTTGAGAGACGAAAAAGCAAAATTGACTAAATATGAGTCACAACAATGAACATGGAGCACATATATAGTTCTGATATCAGATATCTTATTCAATGATATAAAATCCCAGGTCTAACGTGAGGTACATCATAAACCATAAGTGATAAGGACTCATAATAGACCTTAGCATCAATTGTATTATTATCAAGATTTAGAACTACATGCTTCTGTATAAACACAGCCACATTCCACTTTCTTCTTTACAGGTTCATGAAGAAAACACCGAATGATGCTGAGAGAGGACTCTTATTCTCACAAACAAATCATATTTCAGAAGGCATTCGTCAAGGAGAGGTATAACGTAAATAGATATCAATTATCTATCTATAATTTCAATCTCTTAGCTGTATTTTATTCTCCTTTGAGTCACCTCAATAATTTTTGTTCTTACAGGAACTTGGTAGCATGAGATGTATCCCAACAAACCCTGACAAGGATATATGGGTGCTTACAGACACTCAAAAGCAATACGTACGGCGGACGGGACTACACAACTTGTCGGAGATAGATCGTATGGTCATAGACCATGCGTTGACAACAGCGCTGATAGAGAGGTGGCGTCCAGAAACAAATACATTCCATCTGCCATCGGGGGAAGCAACCATAACACTTGAAGATGTTGCTTATATTAATGGCTTGCCAGTCGATGGCCCGGTCGTTACCGGTCGGACTTTCCCTGGCAGGTATGTAGAGCCAGTGTGCCAGGAGTTGCTTGGGATCACGCCCCAAAAGAAGCAAGACTATATTGGGATAACGATAAAATTTAAATGGCTTGAAGACAACTTCAAGCCTTTTGCCTGGCAGGATGAGAATTTTAAGATTAACAAAGATGATGAGATTAGAGCCACTCGTGCATATTTGTTCTTTTTGGTGGCCGGGCAAATCTTCACACAGACTTCAGGTGCGAGGGGTCATGCTTTTCTGCTTGAGTTGTTTAAAGAATTCAAGCCTTACGCGTGGGCCCTAGCGTGCCTTGCAAACCTTTATAGAATGCTTGCAAAGGCAACTTGGTGGGGACAAGATCCGCAAGTGGCTGAAGGAAAAGGAAAAGATCAACAAGAGGAGGATAGTAAGTCCTGCAGGACACCCACGGGGCCTTTGCAGCTTCTACAGGTGATTAATTTTCAAGCATACCATTTTTGGTTCATTATATAAAAGCTAACTTATGATTGCATTTTGTTGTTTTCCATCACAGATATGGGCTTACTCTAGAATGACTATTGGACGGTGTCCTCTACCAGATCGTAGTTGGAAAAAGGACATTCAATTTCCGTTGTTCAAGACATGGCATAGGAGGTTGGGGGAACACCCACCCCTCGCAACGGTCAAGGAAGTAAGGCAGCAACTAAACAACTTGCCGGCTGATGGGGTAAATATATATGTGGTTTTCAATATAATTGAACATATTTTTTAATTTGGTTACCTATTATCTGTCTTAACGTCTTCTTATACGTGACCATATGCAGTTCACTTGGCAGCCGTACTCCAACTACCCCAAGAAATTTCGATTGAGCGTACCCAAAGGGGATCGCGATCTTTTTTCCTCCTCGACGGTGCTATTGTGGTACTGGATTGTTGAGCGGCATAACACGTGGCGTGTCATGAAGCAATTTGGTCTCAAGCAACTGGTACCCCCTCCCTTCAAACGTGAGAAGAGAATGTGTAGAGAGAGTGGTGATTGATTACAGCTTGTATATGGGTGAAGAGATAGCAGGACTGTGGGCTGCAAGAAGGCAACTCGGATTGCGCGGGGAGGACTGCACCCAGCCTGCACATTCTGAAGAGTACCTCGCCTGGTATGTTGCCAACACAGTCCAACACATAGGCAGGGTCGAGCAGAATGAGGGTACCGAGGCCAAAGCCCCGGATCAGCAGGAAAACCCATTTGTTCCACATAAATACGTAAGTATTTTAATGTTAAAGCGTTGACGTTTTTCATTTATATGGTAGTAATATTGCTTTTAACTGATGACATGAATTGGGCTGTAATTAGGTCGAACAACTTGTTGCTCGCTTAGAGCGATCATGCGATCGGGCAGACAGGAGGAAGAAAAGCATGTCCAGTCTAGCGGAATCCATCCGGAAAAAACTTAAGACATTTAAAGCAGCATTCGGGAATTCATTCAAAAACTTCAACATGGAAGAGTGCAATAGCTCAGAGTCTGATGGGGATGTAGAGAAGGTAAATTGCAGCAACTCGAACTTTCATGGTACTATAGTGCAATCTAACAATGTTCTTTACTGTTCAACTGCAGAGAAGCACTAGAACCTCTCATAATGCTCCATTCCACACTGTTCCTGATACCCATGCTGGTCCATCTCATACTGATTCTCCTCGGACTGTTCCCGAGACTGATGCTGGTCCAACACACCATTTTTGCCCTTAGACTGTTCCCGACACTGGTGCTGGTCCATCCCATACTGTTCCCCCTGAAGAAGGTAAAGAGATTGATGCTGACCCAGATATCATTCAGCCCTCCAACACGAGAGTGAAGAAAGCTGCTCAGAAAAGTACAAAAGCAAAAACTTACAGGAGAAAGGGCAAGAAACAGAATGACGAAGTTCCAAGTAAAAGTCAGCCAGGCGACTTACCACCATTTGAAGAGGTGCTCAACACCCCTCCATTAGCCAGGGCTTTGTTCGACACCCCAGTGTCAGTTCATAGTGATTCCGTGATAGTTGCTGCAGTACCCCCTGCTACCATTGTGTCTTTGATATGGAGAATCAAGCGCTTGCCCCGCATGCGTAAGGTGCCCGTAAAGTTCTCCGATTACTCTCATTCTATGGTGCATTCGGGCTATGTATTAAACGAGCAAGAGCAATTCTTGGTCAGGGGTTTTAATGAATATTACAGTACAAAGTAAGGGAGGATGTTTCATTACTGTTTTTTCACAATGTACCCATCTTCATTAATATATTTGTTGTAATAATTTTGTTTATTAACAAACATCTCTTTCATGTAGAGGTGATGAATTAGCAAGCATTTGTACCATGGTATCCAGCAAGGATTTGAAAAAAGCACTGGACGAGAGAACTTAGTTGGACACCAATATTATGTACTATTACTTTGAGATTCTGAGAGACGCATGTCCCACCACTTTCGTCGCGGACCCAAGCATATCTGTAAGAAACGTGCTAAATAGTCCTTCACTTTAATTTTACCAAAATCCTCTTATTGATATTGTGGATGCATTACTGTATGCAGAGTTGGTGGCAGGAAGGATCCGATGCCAGTAATGAAGCTGCATTCGGTAAGCATGGCCACAAGGTCTGGGAAGCCCGAGAGTGTCAGACTCTAGTGTTTGTACTACACTATAGGAACCATTTTACGTTGGTTGTGGGTTACGTTGATGAAAGAAGGTGGGAGTTCTACAACAGTCTGCCTGGTGATCGTTTGACACGGAGTAAGGCGGAGCAGTTTGTAAGTATTGTGGTTGATTCTAAATTGCCACCATTAATTGAAATTAAGACCTCATCCCTGATAACAATTGGCCCCCCATTTTGACATTGTTGCAGATCGGGTGGTTGAACGCTATGTATATGCATTTTGGGTGGACTGATCCATTTTTATGGCCTATACAGATCAAGGAAGACATTCCTCATCAAGACAATGGTAATGACTGTGGAGTCTTCGTTGTTGCATTCGCGGAGCATTGTGTTCACCGCCGTCCGATCACGTTTACACAGTCTGACATCCCTTACTTCCGTAGCAGAATTGTCATTGAACTATTCAAGAGAAGTTGGCAGGTGAATGCTAATCGGCTGAATCTTCCTGAATTGTTGAACCTACCGGTTTGATCACCGTGCTGCTTGATTGTTTGTTCAGTAGACGAAGTCGAAGGTTTTGGGCACTAGACGGAGACGCCGAGTGTAGGATGGATTCAATTGATTTTTTTTTTACTTTGTATATGAAACTGTGGAACTTGTGGGCACTGAATTTGAGGAAATACATTGATGAACTTGTGGGCACTGAAGGTATAGGAAAGTTGTTGATTTATGGAGTGGGAACACATTGATGAATGGTTGACATTGATGAATGATTTATATGAATGTATGTTTTGTTAATGTTTCAATGAAGTTCGAGCACATTCACCTTGATGAATGGTTTGTTAATGTATATGTTTCAATGTACATTCACCTTGATGAATGATTTATATGAATGTATATGTTTTGTCTTTTGAATGTATAGCCAGGATTTGTCTTTTGAATGTCTTTTGAATATATATGTTTTGTCTTTTGAATGTCTTTTGAATATAAATCTTTTCAATGTCTTTTGTCTAAACCCTACCTAGCAGGAATATGAATGTATTCAGACTATATAATTCCTGCCAATTGTTATGTGGCAATAAAATGATGAATAGTCGATATCGACTATAGAAATAGTCGATATCGACTATTTAACTGTAATTAAAAAAAGACATTCATAATCGGTATCGACTATATAACTGGTACTAACGGAATATAGGCATAGTCGATATCGACTATTTAACTGGATCTTAAAAAAGACAGTGATAGTCGATAACGACTATTTTAACTGATATGTAGATAGACCCAATATAGTCGATATCGACTATACTAATAGTCGATATCGACTATTTAACTGTAACTAAAAAAAGACAGTCATAATCGGTATCGACTATGTAACTGGTACTAACGGAATATAGGCATAGTCGATATCGACTATTTAACTGGTTTTTAAAAAAAACAGTGATAGTCGATAACGACTATTTAACTGATACGTAGATAGACCCAATATAGTCGATATCGGCTATACTAATGGTCCATATCGACTGTACTAATAGTCGATATCGACTGTTTAGCTGAAACTAAAAAAAGACAGACATAGTCGATATCGACTGTTATTATGGTCGATGTCGACTATAAAAATGATACTTTACTAACCTTTTTTATTGGATTTCGACAGTCTATTAGCTGGAAATTACAAGCTATTAGAGTTAGGACAATACAAACAAAGTGAGTTTAGTGGAGAAAATATAAATATCAATTTTGGAACAATGCAAACAACAACATATATATATATAGAAAAGTTTTTCAACATTCCCTTAAAATGGGTCGTCCATCTTTTTACAAAAAGGAAAAATATGTTTGAATGCCCATCTAGAAAATGCTTCAGCGCAATGTACAAGGTCTGAACAATATCTTCTGTAACCAGCGAAAAACGTTGTTCAGTAGACTGTACACTGTCAAGACGTACGCATCTTCCAGCACATTCACACCAAATATTCACCACCCACTTCCAGAAAATGTTGATGAGTAGACTGTACATTGTCAAGACGGCCGCATCTTCCAGCACATTCACACCAAATATTCACCACCCACTTCTAAAAAATGTTGATCAGTAGACTGTACACTGTCAAGACGGTTGCATCTTCCAGTATATTCACACCATATATTAACAATCCACCAAAAAGTTTTGCACATTAACTATTTGCATCCGCCTTCCCAAAAATATTAACAACGACAACCAACCAAAATTCCTTCCAAAAAATTCTTCAGCAATATATCAAGTTTGCGCCGGTGGATTGCGGCAACTTTGTCGGTTATGCCCCATCTCCTTACAGTTACCACAAGTGACTACCCTTCGCTGGCGGCCACGATCTTCGGTCCGAATCTGATTCTTCTTTGGTCGCCCTGGCTGTTTAGTGGCTCGTGGTGGCAGAACTCGTTCATCGGATGTGTGCTCCCATTGTTTACTGTCACGAGTAGCATGCAATACTTCACTATATGTCGTGCGATATACATTTGAGAGGTACCAATGTTCGCAGAATTCATATGGATCATAGTTTCTAACTCTCATTGAAGCCAATGCATGAGCACACGGGATCCCCAAGATATCCCATTTTCGACATGTGCAAGTCTTGTGTTCAAGATCGACGACGTCCACGTACTCCACTGATTGGACCTGAAACTCAACTAGGCCGGCCACACGAATATGCAGTCGCCTGGCTTCTTCCGTTTCTTTTTCCAACACTTTCTCCGCATACGGTGTGAGACGACTTGTAACTGCTTGCGATTCAAGATGGCGCTTCTGGTAGAATTCCATTAGTTTGGCTCATATTTCCTCAACCTGTTTTGTAATAGGAAGGACTCTAGTGTCCTTTAAGAGGCCATTTATGCATTCTGCTGCATTGCTAGTTAGCATGTCATACCGCCGTCCATCTACATATGCATTGGCCCAACGTTGCCTTCCAATTGTATCAATGTAAGTGAATGCCTCTTGGCTGACCATCCGTATATCAGTCATATATGCATCATATTCAAATGGCCTGTTCGCTTTGGCTGCATGCCAAAATTTCATAACAATTGCCGCATCGCCGAAAGCAACCCTGATATTCTCAGCAATGTGACGACAGCAATAACAATGCTTGGCGGAGGGTATGGTGTTCAAGAGCGCTGGAATAAGACCTTTTTGGCGGTTAGACACAATAGTTAAATTGTTAGGCTCACCCAGCGCTATATGCAGATTTGCAAGGAACCACTCCCAACTATCACGTCGCTCGGATTCCGCAAAGGCAAAAGCGATTGGGAGGAGCTTATGATTGGCATCGTGTGTAACAGCAACGAGCAAAACACCGGGATACTTCCCTCGGAGATGTGTCCCATCTATAGCAATCATTGGTCTACAAGTATTAATGAAAGACCTTAGACAAACTCCGAATGCCCAAAAAAATCTTCTAAAACGGTCTTCAGATGTGGTGTCTATGTTTGTTACTGTACCTGGATTGGTCCTCTGAAGTTCAATACAGTAACTAGGCAGCATTAGAAAGGACTCCTCATAAGATCCTCGCACTGCACACAGGGCTATCTCCTTTGCTATATGTGCCTTCCTGTATGTAATAGTTGTCCCAAATTCAATTTGGTAGTCGTTCATGATCTCTTTTGGTTTCAGATAGGCATTTTGTCGGACTCTATCCATGATGAACTCCGCAATTAGCAATGCTGACGCCTGTTTATATGCCATCCCCACCATTGGTTTCGAGCATTTATGGACTGGATTATATGTACGCACTTTGAATTGTGGTCCTGATTCTACAATGGAGGCATGAATGTGCCAAGGGCAATTCTGATCTTTACAACATGCTGTCACTTTGTACATGTTGGTCCTCAAGTGCTTCAGAGTAAAGTTTCCATAAATTGCAAACTTGGCCAGAGTCTTCCGAAACGTGTCACAATCAGGGAATTCACGGCCAATCCACATATCCCGTGCTGAATTGTTTCCAACGTCTACATTCAATTCTTCAGGTACCATGTCATCGACGAAATTAACACCTGAATGTTCACTCGAAGGACATGCATTGTCTGCTGGATTAGTCTCGGCGACATTGCTTCTGTCCGCGCCCATCACAACCACTGGAATTTGTCCAATAAAATTAATTTCATCAAAATGATTCTCATCACCATACTCTGTCCCTTCCTCTATATTATCAACACATGCATTGTTGACTTGATTAGTCCCGGCAACGTTCCTTCTGTTCGCGCTCATCCCAACCACTGGAATTTCTCTGGCCAAATTAATTTCATCAAAATCATTCTCATCACCATAATCTGCCCCATCCTGTATAATATCAACATCAATTTCTTGACATGAGGTATGCAATGGACTTGTCATGTCCCGTAGAGTTGAAAAATGCATGTCATTATCTTCTTGGAGATTAACGGTAGGAAGCTCTGGAACGGCTGTCCCGTCGTTCACTTCTTTTCCCTTGCAATTTAACAATATATCCCTCGATTTCCCAAGATAATATTGATGCTTGTCAATCCTCTGAAACCTACAATTGCAACAACAATATGACAAAATCTGTGTGAGGGATTGAGATTAGTATATGATAAATGTTTAATTTAGAATACAACAAACTTACATACCTTAACTGTTCTCCTCCTATGCATTGTTCATTGTTCGATCTGTTGGAAACATATAAGTATATCCCATTTGTATCTCGACCCGATGCTTTCATCATTCTGTTTACATCATTATCATCTTCAATGCCAGCCAGTGAAAATGCACGTCCATTGTGATGAAGGTATTGTATGCTTAAACTTTTAGTCGATGAATCCCAATTAAATGCTTCAATTGCTTCAGCAACCAATGACCTGTATGTTATGTCGGTTGATAAATACCTCATCTTCTGCTTTCCTCCATTATAGACGGGCCGCATCATGTCAAACTCAAAGTTTTCATCATAGTGGAATATGATTAGGATATCGCAATCTGACATGCTGTTTATTAATAAAAATTATTCAGTTTATATAGTGGTAAAAGCAGAAGGTATGTTTAAAGTAGATGCATTATGATATTCCAAAGGTTGTACTAATTGTATTGTTAAACAATGCCGTGCACAGACTATATATATTTTGAACCATAGAGCGAAATGAAAAATAAATAAGACACTGTAGGAGCATATCCACCTTTTATATCAATTTTATGGGACAAGGTCAATGTGCCCTTAAATTTTCTAGATCTTGTCAAATGAAATAGTCGAAAAAAATTAACATGGGGCATGAATGTTCTATTTTAGTTTAGGCTAAATAGAAGAAGATGAGTGATGTCTGTATTGTCAAATGCAACCACATTTAAAACCCTAAACCCAAAAAATACTTTGCTAAAATTGAAGATGGCAGTGTCACTTTAGGAGAATATATCCACCTTTCAGAACTCTAGATGCACTTGGGTGCCATTCTCTGGGACAGTAAAAAAACGCACATATAAAACTCTAAACCCAAAAACGTATGTGAAGATTAAAAAGATGGGAGTTATTTTTTATGAGCAAATATCAAATGTTCACAACTCTACACGCACTTGGATGCCATTTTCTAAGACAGATCAAGGTCGTAGATTGCTTGTCTAGGGCTGGTAAGATATAAAAAGAAGAGCATTAATCAACAAGTTGGGTGACTGCCAAGTTTTGGGGAAACTATCAAACTAATAATAAAGATTCATGTGTGTACCTACCTTTTAAAGGAGTGCAACCACCACCATTAATAGAGTGCTTAAGAGATGCAGTGGATTTTCCTCTCCAAACAAGGGTTGCTCGCACCAGACGAGGCGAGAGATGTAAACGGGAAATGGTAGATGCGAAGCTGGGTTTTAATTGTAGTTACAGAGGATAGTCGATATCGACTATAGCACTAAACGACAAAAAAAAAAAAAGGAGAAACGTCAATTAAGGGCCCATTCTGTGTGGTGTTTTCTATAGTGATCAAATTCAATAATAAGTTATTTATGAGGGTTTTTCCCGTTAAATCCCTTAGTTTTTTCTTTTTCTTTGGTAGATGTGTATTTTTTTTTTGGGTAGAATGTTTAGTTGTCGTTTCATTTCATATAATTTAGATCACTAAAGTAATCCTAACTTGCATAAAATAGTTTCAAGCAAAGTAGGTCATATGGAGAATCTTCAAACATTCTTAATGGTATCCATTCATATTTCTTTACGTTATTACATTATTTTCAAAACCTGGACCCTTGATCCTTGTCTTCCGCTTGTTTCCATATGATAGCATTGTTTTCATTAGGGATGTAAATGGTTATTGTAAGACCCCGATCCCGCTTAAATGTGATTAATGCCTAATTAATCTTAATTAGATGCCAAATATGTGTTTTGGATGGTTCTATGATGGAATGAGTAGATTAGTGGAGTGTTGAACTAATTTAGGTGGACCTATAACCTTCTTGGTAATTTTAGGCCATACGTGTTCCCTAAGTTTATTGGGTTTAAGTGCAGTCATTAACATTAA
>QPKB01000004.1:7603425-7619363 GCA_003546025.1 Camphora micrantha | reverse complement strand
AGAATCGATTCCTCCCGGACACAAATTTTTGGAGCCCTTGCTTGATGGTCTTTGATTTTGGTGGCCGCGTTGTGGAGATTTTTCGATTTCCCCAAAACCATTCGCGACTCGATTCGATGGTGCCTTTGAAGGTGAAGGTTGAATGATCTAAACGTCTTTCGATGTCGTTTGCTTCTTCTCTGTATATCGTTTAGCCATGGCTCTTTTTATCAACTCATCCGCGCTCCGAAGAAAATTTTTCATGCTTGCTAAGTCGGACTGGATGTCGCCAACATCATTTGATCCGCATTAGAGCAGCAGAGCCAGCATGCTCATTGAAGAAGGCATCCAGTTTTCTGGAGTAGGAAGCCAACAACACCATCGCTTCCCATTTCTGTGAGCTGTTTACTCTTTTAGATTTTGTTTACTGGTTATGCTGGCTGGAAAGTAATCATCTCTGGCCTCTTCCTTATAGCAATTTGATTGAACAAGGGCTAAAAGAACTAAGATCAGTCATTAGCTTCGCACAACAAATACGGCGCTTGATTGCTTGCTTCACCTTCTCACATTTCCTTGTTTAATTCATGGGGTTGAAGACTCAACATTTGACCTCTTCAACCATTTGTCTGGCTATTTATTAGGGTTCATGATCCAAGTTCTCCGAGAAGACAATTGCCGTACATTTGTGTGGAACCATTTGCAAGGTAGTCCATTAGCGACCTCTCTCACCCCAGTTTTTAAAACAGATCCCTTGAGTGGTCTATTACACCTAACTTTCCGAAGGTGGGATGTGTGTAGTGTAACTCATTGTGGAGCCCACCTCTTGATGATCTCAACCGTTGGATTTGAATTCCATCCCACTTATATACCCACATTTTATTTTGATTATGATTTGGTTCCACCATAAGATTTAACAGATGATGATAATATGATTAGCACAATATTGCACATTATTCTTACAAAAGAGAAAACCAGTATTGCATTATTTATATTGTCAATCATGTGTTCAATTTTACAAAATTGAAGACTATACTACTGGATGGGATGGAATTCGATTTTAATAGTGGTCCAGTCAACCAGCCATAGTTATGGGGACAAAGGGCAGGAGGGCCATTGTGTACTTTATAGAATTTAAAAGGCATGCGAACCTAGCTAGCCTTTTTTTTTTTGGTAGATGAACTTTGCATTGTTGTAAGTGAGTTTCCATCTTCATTTCCTTTCATTGTCTTTTTTCGCATGGATGACAAAGATTGGGCAACAAGCACTCAAATTGCAATCGATCTGGACTGTTCATGCTTAACCACTGTCAAATGCCAATAAGGCTATATATGGGTCATCTTCTCCATTTAAAAACCAGATTGCACTAGCTGGTTCCACTTGGTTGAATTGGAATCATGGCCGGCTTGAGACAATTTGAAGCCTAAAGCGATAATCCTAAATAAGGCCTCAAATTATCTATTCTTCTCTTTCTTTCTTTCTTTCTTTCTTTTTTTTTTAATTTTGAGTACCCGGATTCGTAATTTCTAATAGACATTTTTATCAATATTCAGGCGAATAAAAACATAAAAGCTTGCAGTGATACACTTAGAATCGCATGGCGATCGATCTGATGACCTGATATATTAAGTTAGTTAAATTGTCATATCTAAGGAAAATACCACGTATATCTCAAAAAAAGACATATATATAGAGAATCAAATCCAGAAATCTAATAATAAGATTCGACTAAGCTGGTTCCAGCTAGTTGACAAAGATATGAGAGAGGACAAAGAGTAAAGAGAGAAGAGTACCTTTAAAGTGAGATGAGAAACATAATCTATGAAGAATTACTGAAAAACTTCACACGATAGTGTGGGCAGGGAGACTATTTGTTGTGATTTAAAAATAACATGTATAGAGAAAAAAGAAATATGATAGTTCCTTTAATGCTTTTTTTGGAATGTGAAAAGATAAATTTAAGTGAAGATGTGATACTAACTACTGATTATGAGCCTATGGGATGAAAGAAAAACTATGGTAGTTCTTTAATGCTTTTTTAGAATGTGAGAATATAATTTTAATTAGATGTGATACTATGGGGCCTTTATTTTTTGAGTGCCTAAAGTAAGGGCTTTTTTTCTCTTATGATTGAGCCGCCGTTGACTGAAACGGCTTCATGGTTGCTATGTTGTTGTTCAATTCATCCGTAACCAATTCCTCTCAGCTGAGTTTTGTGAATTGTGAGGTTCAATCGGCAAACTGCCTGACCAAATTAAAAACTATGTATTTTCTTTATTGAATAATGATATGTAAAGGTAATAGTTGACATGCCAAAAACCTAAGATTATGATTGGAAGATCTGAAACTTAGCATTGTAACTTGTTGAATTTCTAATTGTTCAAGAAGTTTAAATTACCAAAGTATAGCGTAATGACTTTTGAGTATTATAATTTATTATATTTTATATTTAAATTTTAGATATCAATAAGAATCGATGTGCTTCTCCAAGTGAACTCCGACTCCATCTAAAACACTGGTTAATTGAGGAGGACTAAATAGAAATGTGTGAGAATCTTCATTGATGCCTACTTTTGAAAAAGTCCAAGCCATTCATCGAAATAAATTCCTACTACCTTCTTATGAATCTACCAAATTTCACTTTAATAATGGGTCTTGCAGAAATTCATCTTTAATATGAATCAGCCCTATGGTAAAAGATAGAAAAATAGTTTGGAACTTTTAGAGTTACTTACTTTGAATTTGTCAAGCCTGGGGACTAGTCCCGGGTCAACTAAGCACGTGGATACCCTTGTCGACAACGAAAAGAACAAAACACAAAAACTGTTCAAGGGAATCAGTCATCATGTGGGCTACCGCTGCAGGATGTAGCTCGAATATTTTGTACTAGATTATACCTCGTGAAAAGGTCTACGTGTATCCTTCCATGCACATGGTCCGACACCAATTTGGACCAATTTTATTTGTTTCTTCAGTCTTCACCAACCTTCGTGAATGTTGATGTTTCCACTTGTAAGATGTGAAGTTTTTTTTTTTTTTTTTAATTCCATGGAAAATCTTAAAGTTAGGCAATATTAATGTATCTGAAGCTTCATGCTTTCTATCTGGATCGGACTGAGGGAATCTAAAAAGCATGTGAACCCAACTTGCCATTTTTTGGTTTTTTTTTTTTGGTAGATGAACTGGGCATTTTTGTAGGTGACTTTCCTCTTCATTTCCTTTCATTGTCTTTTTTCGCATGGATGACAAAGATTGGACAACAAACACTTAAATTGCAATCGATCTGGACCGTTCATGCTTATCCACTGTCAAATGTCAATAAGGCTATATATGGGTCATCTTCTCTATTTAAAAACCAGATTGGACTAGCTGATTACACCTAGTTGAATTGGAACCATGGCCGGCTTAAATGGAGAAGTTTTAATAGGGTAAGAGAAACATTAACCTATCAGAGAAATGTTCATTTGAAAAACCTCACTGATTATAAGGTGGTAGGAAACTGAAGTTTATTGTGATTTAAAAAGACACTATATGGAGAAAAAGAAACATGACAATTGCTTTAATGCTTTTTTGGAAAGTGAAAAGATGAATTTAGTGAGATGTGATACTAACTACTATTATCAGACCTTATTTTTTTTGGGGAGAAAAAAAAAAAAAAACTATAGTAGTTGCTTTAATGCTTCTTTAGAATGTGAAAATATGACTTTAATAAGATGTCATACTATAGGGCCTTATTTTTTGGGAGCCTAAAGTGACGGCATCTTTTGCCTCACGGTTGAGCCGCCGTTGACTGGAATCACTACATGGTTGCTATGTTGTTCAATTCATCTGTAACTAATTCCTCTAATCTGAGTTTTGTGAATTGTGCGGTTCAATCGGCAAACTTCCTGAACCAAATAAAAACTTTGTATTTTTTTATTGAATAATAATATGTAAAGGTATAGTTTGCATGCCAAAACCTAAGATTATGATTGGAAGATCTGAAACTTAGCATTGTCACTTGTCGAATTTCTAATTGTTCAAGAAGTTAAATTACCAAAGTATAGCGTAATGACTTTTGAGTATTATAATTTTATATATTTTATATTTAAATTTTAGATATCAATAAGAATCGATGTGCTTCTCCAAGTGAACTCCAACTCCATCTAAAACACTGGTTAATTGAGGAGGACTAATTAGAAATGTGTGAGAATCTTCATTAATCCTACTTTTGAAAAGTCCAAGCCATTCATCGAAATAAATTCCTACTACCTCTTATGAATCTACCAAATTTCACTTTAATAATGGGTCTTGCAGAAATTCCTCTTTAATATGAATCAGCCTTATGGTAAAAGATAGAAAAATAGTTTGGAACTTTTAGAGTTACTTACTTTGAATTTGTCAAGCCTGGGGACTAGTCCCGGGTCAACTAGCACATGGATGCCCTTGTCTACAACGAAAAGAACAAAACACAAAAACTGTTCAAGGGAATCAGTCACCCTTTGGGCTACCGCTGCAGGATGTAGCTCGAATATTTTGTACTAGATTATGCCGCGTGAAAAGGTCTACGTGTATCCTTCCACCACCAACTTGCAGCAATTCTATCAGTCTCTTCAGTATTCACCAACCTTCATGAATTTTGATATTTCCACTTGTAAGATGTGAAGTATCTTTTTTTTCTTAATTCCATGGAGAATCTTATAGTTATGCAAAATTAATGTATCTGAAGCTTCATGCTTTCTAACTCGATCGATGTGGCGGACATTTCTTAATTCCAATAGATTATTAGCATGCTCATTGAAGAAGGAATCTAGCTTCTGGAGTAGGAAGAGAACAACACCCTCGCTTGCCATTTCACTGAGAGCTTTTTACTCCTTTAGATTTTGTTTACTGGTAATTACGTTGGCTGGAAAGTAATCATCTGACTTTTCCTTTTATAGCATTTTGTTTGAAGAAAACGCAAAAGAAATAAGATCAGTCATAAGATTAATAGCGCATAATATCATGTTAGTGAGAATTTGAATTAAAGTGTTTTGCTGAGAATTTTTTTATATAAATTGGAGCTTTACCTTACTTCACTCTGCTAGTAAAGCCCCCATACAGGCCCTTAATGTTCAACCAAGTTGTTCGAGAAGTCTTTAAAAGAAAAATTGGTACGTTTGTGAGGGGCCATTAGCAAGGAAGTCCATTTAGCGACCCTCTCACCCCAGTAAGTGGTCTATTACACCTAGCTTTCCGAAGGTGAGATGTGTGTAGTGTAACTCATTGTGGCGCCCACCTCCTGATGATTAGAACCATTAGATTTGAATTCCATCCCCTTATATACCCAATTTTTATTTTGTTATAATTTGGTTCCACCATAAGATTTAACTGATGATTGATAATATGATTAGCACAATATTGCACATTATTCTACCTAAAGAGAACCATATGCATTATATACATTATCAATCATGTGTTCAATTTTACAGTGGCACTAAATTCTATGAAAGTAAAATTTGAGAAAATATTACCGGACTGGATGGAATTCAATTTTAATAGTTACACACATCCCACTCAAGGGACCCGTACTCGGCTCAACAAGTCTAGTCAACCCGCCAGAGTTGTAGGGACAAAGGGCAGGACGACCATTGTGTACCTTAGGGCTACTTTGAGAGCTTTACTAGTAGAGTCAAGTAAGGTAAAACCCCAATTTCTATCAAAAAAATTCCCACCAAAACACTTTAATTCAATATTTCCACCATATTTTTCCAAAAAAAACAAAAAGCAACCTCATTTCTCCACTGAAAGACAAAAACACTCTACTTTATAATAAAAACAATTCAAAAAGATTCCATAAAAAATAACTAAAAATAAAATACCATCATAACCCACTTATATTTTATTATTTCCTCAAAATAACCTTTACTCCACTCAACTCCACAAGTAAAGCCCCCAAACAAGCTCTTACGGAATCTAAAAAGCATGTGAACCCAACTTGCCTTTTTTTGGTATTTTGGTAGATGAACTTACCATTTTTGTAGGGGACTTTCCTCTTCATTTCCTTTCATTGTCTTTTTTCGCATGGATGACAAAGATTGGGCAACAAACACTTAAATTGCAATCACTTTTGTACTAGATTATACCACCTGAAAAGATCTACATGTATCCTTCCATGCACATGGTTCACCACCAATTTGGACCAATTTTATTTGTCTCTTCAGTCTTCACCAACCTTCATGAATGTTGATGTTTCCACTTGTAAGATGTGAAGTATTTTTTTTTTAATTCCATGAAAAATCTTAAAGTTAGGCAATATTTATGTATCCGAAGCTTCATGCTTTCTATCTCGATCGGACTGACGGAATCTAAAAAGCATGTGAACCCAACTTGCCATTTTTAGTTTTTTTTTTTTTGGTAGATGAACTTGGCATTTTTGGAGGTGACTTTCCTCTTCATTTCCTTTCATTGTCTTTTTTCGCATGGATGACAAAAGATTGGGCAACAAACACTTAAATTGCAATCAATTTTGTACTAGATTATACCACCTGAAAAGATCTACATGTATCCTTCCATGCACATGGTCCGACACCAATTTGGACCAATTTTATTTGTCTCTTCAGTCTTCACCAACCTTCATGAATGTTGATGTTTCCACTTGTAAGATGTGAAGTATTTTTTTTTTTTTTTTTTTAATTCCATGAAAAATCTTATAGTTAGGCAAAATTAATGTATCTGAAGCTTCATGCTTTCTATCTCGATCGGACTGGATGTGCCAGACATCTTGATTCGCCCTATGGAATAGATTAGCATGCTCATTGAAGAAGCTGGAATCTAGCTTCTGGAGTAGGAAGAGAACAACAGCCTCGCTTGCCATTTCGGTGAGGTTTTTACTCCTTTAGATTTTGTTTACTGGAAATTACTTTGGCTGGAAAGTAATCATCTGACTTTTCCTTTTAGAGCATTTTGTTTGAAGAAAACACAAAAGCAATAAGTTCAGTCATTCGATATGCATACAAACGCGGATGCATGTTGACCTGCTAACTTTAACATCCTCTCGTTTAATTCGTGGGCTTGAAGGAATCAACATTTCGGAGTCTTTTCAAGTCTTTTGGTACATTCCCACTCGGTGAAGCTGGTGATAACTTAATTGAGCTTGACCTTTCAACCATTTCTGTGGAAACATGAAGGTTCATCCAAGTTGCCCGTGAAGACTTTGAAAGACAATTTGGTACATTTGTGTGCATGTGCGTGGTGTTGAAAATAATCAGTTTGTTAGGATATCAGTAGGTTATTCTTATCCTTTAGATACGGTTGGTTAGTACTTTTTTATAAATATAATATTTTCTGTCAATAAATTTTATAGTGAAATTTATGGGAATATAGTGATTTTCAAAAGTCTTTATGGTATTAGAGCTTGGGCTAGGTACTATCATGCACCGCCAATTTTTTCTATTTCCATAAAGTAAACCAGCATCATCTCCCATCTTAGTCATCCTTTTGCTAAACCTTACGATCTTCAAAACATCTGGAAGAGATTGTGTTAGATCTGATTTAGTGGACCATCGGCACTGACAAACTCAAGATGAGCGGATTGCGATAGAAATAAATCAATAGACGGACGGTGATCCCAAGAAAAAGAAGATATGATTATTTATGCAATATATATATGTGATTTATATATATATATATATATATTTTAGATCTAAGGGTTTTATATTTAATGTCAACAATCACAGATCATTTCCTTGAAATGATCATGTGGTTGAGGGGAGATGCTAGAGAATATTGAATTGTTAGAGGATTGTTAGAGAATTGTTAGGATTAGGAAAAGAGTTAGTTTGATTTTGAATTTGAAATATTTTTGTATATAAATTGACAGGAGTTCCTCTTAAAAAACTTATGGTGAAATTTATGGGAGGGTCCATGGGTCTGAACCCATTTACTTATCGGGGCTTAAATAAGGACTCATATCCGATTTTTAATGGGTCAGAACCTTTGGATCAGGTCGGAACCTTCGGGTAATTGGAAAATCGGTGACCCATTTATATCCCTAATAACACATAATTGCATAAGATTAGTAGTGCATAATATCGTGGTAGTCACTTTATCAATCACGTGTTCAATCTTATGGTGAGATTAAAACCCATCAAAATAGAATTTTAAGAATATACTAATGGAGGAGATGGAATATCACACTCATAGTACGCGTGTGATAGTCCAGCCCGAGGGATCTGGACATAGGTTCAACGAGGGACTAAAGGGCCTGAGGGCGGGACCCGCAGTGAATTGCCCTGCCTTATCGCAATAATTTAAAAGTCTTGAACCCACAGCTTGGCATTTTGTCTTTTGGTAGAATAGTCGACTGGCATTTTTGCAGGTCGGTTTCCTTCTTTGTTGCCTTGTGGAAAATAAGATTGAATAGTAGACTTTGGCAATTGATTGGGCAATCAACCATAACCACTTACTCACTCTCAGCTGAATTTTGTAAATGGGCGTGGTTCAGTCGGCAAACTGTCTTTCCCCGTTCAAAACTGTGTATTTTTGTATTTAATAATTAGATGTAATGGTATATTTGAAATGCCAAGATCACCTAAGAATATAATTGGAAATATCTGTAACATGACATTGTAACCCGTTGAATTTTTAATTGTTCAAGAAGTTAAATTAAAAAAGTACCACTAGCACGCTTATAATGACTTTAGATACGTTATTTTTGACTTTTAGATATAAACAAAAATCGATGTGCTTCTCCAAGTTAACTCAGGACTCTCATACATTATGAGCCGACTCATCTCTTTAAACTCTACTTCACTTTTTGTTTTGGTACCTAGCTATATGGGGTTGAGACCCGTCCTCGGGTGAGGGGAGTAGACCTCTGGTGAGGTGATGGAAATCTCAGGTGAGGAAAGTGGACCTTGCACTACAACAATCTGCACTTTTCCCGATGCTAAATAAGCGCCGGTAAAGGTCCAGATAGCCCTCCTATCTGCTGCTGCAGAAGAAAACTGTTATTTAGACATAAAAAAAAAAAAGAAGGAAATGAGAGAAAGCAAAAGTCAAAGTACCTTTTCTCTTTAGAGGAGACTGTGAAGAGGAGCCACCAGCTCCACTGCCCTCTTTGGGTAAGAGAACCCCCAAATCTTTGTCACTATCAGGACAAGCCCTCACAGCCTGTAGTCGCTGCTGCTGACTCATCGAAAGTACTGGCGCCTCTGCAAAAGAGCATTGGGTAAGCATATAAAAAAATATATAAAGACAAAGAGCATCAAATTAACGACTTCCCTAGCCTCCTGGCGTCACTCCATCGGGTTGGCACCAAGGCTCGATCTGTCTCAAAAGCCCACTCTCCACCAACAAAAAAGAAGTGAGATTTCCAACTATGACAGTTGGAACGAAGATCAGTGAGCAGCTTGCCTCCCCTGGGAGCAAGATAATACCATCCCCTATTGGGGGCTGGAGACTCAGTCAAGCTATAGGCGGCATGGAACTCCACAGGTAGTGCGTCCTCATTGTGAACCCTCCTCCATAGCGCCAAAAAACCAAGCAGAACCCTCCATCCGTTCGGTGCTAGCCGCCCCGGTGTCAATGAAAAGTAACGGAGAATGCTGCAAATGGGGGACGGTATGGGGAACTTCAACCCAGCTTCAAGCATCTCTTCATAGATGGTAAGGTCGCCCGAGGAGTTATCACAAGCGGGCTCGTCCGGTTCAGCCCGGCGGCACAACACGGTGGGAGGAATGTTGTAAGAAGCAACCATCTTCAAGATATCACTGTTAGAATTAAAGACACTGAAAATGGTGCTCACCTTCGATGCGTCGTCGCTGACAACCACCTTTCCTCGGTATCTCTTGCGATGACAACGCGCAGCGCTAGCACTACTACCCTCGTTGCCCGCACCATCATTGCCCGTCGCGACCACGCTCAAGGGGGCGCCCAAGGGGGCGCGGGCTGCAACACTAGCACCAGCAAGCCCACAGGGGCGCACCGCCCCCGCAGAAGGCACGCAGGGGCGCCCCGATCTCTCCCCGTCTGTGGCAGCAACGGCGACAGCGGGGGTATCCCCGTCCAGCGTAGCAGTAGCAGCAGCAGCAGGAGCGCCCCAGGCGGGGGCGCCCTGCCTTTCCTCCACGCCGCCCAACGTTGCAGGGGCAGCAGCAAGGGCGCCCCAGGCGGGGGCGCCCCGCCCATCCTCCACGTCAGCAGTGACGGGCGCAGAAGGGCGCCCGTCCAGCGCCATGCCAGCAGCAGGGGCGCCCCGTCCAGCGCTCAGCAGCGCCCCGACGGTGGCAGGGCCAGCGCCCAGCGGCGCCGCGACAGCGGCAGGGGCGCCCCCACCTGGGGCGCCCCGTCCTTCTCTCCCAGCAGCAGAGGCGGGGTCGCCATGGGCGCCCCGCCCACTCTCCTCCCCTCTCGTCGCAGTGGCAGCAGGGGCGTCCCTGCCTGGGGCGCCCCGTCCTTCTCGCCCAGCAGCAGCTCGCCCAGCGGCGGGGTCGCCATGGGCGCCCCGCCCAGAATTTTTCTCCACGGCAGCAACACCTGACGCAGCACTAGGGGCGCCCCAGGTGGGGGCGCCCCCATCCAGCCCGGTAGAAGCAGCGGCGAGGGCGCCCCAGGCAGGGGCGCCCCGCCCAGAATTTTCCTCCACGGCAACAGCAGCGGCGAGGGCGCCCCTGGCGCCCACTTCTCCGGCAGCGACGTCGCTCTCCTTTTCTACTCGAGCCTGATTCTCCATGATTTTTTCTTGACACAAGAAGGAAGAAGAAAGCAAGAAGAAGAGTAGCTGGCCTCTTTCTTTCCTTTCCTTGAACAAGAAAGAGATGAAGAAATCCCAAGTGAAAAACAAAGGAGCAAAAACTCTCTTTTATAACCCTCATTCTAGGGTTTTAAAAGTGGAGAGCAGATTCCTAAGCTACAAAGACTCTGCTGTACAAATCAAGAGGGGAAAGAGTCTGAGCATAAAGCAACGGATAGAGTTCGAGAACGCCAGGACAGATACAGAAGGCTCGACCACCGCCGGGGGACACCCCCGGACCCTCTCTGCGAAGAGCATATTATTTCGAAGTGGCAGCATGTTTTTGTTGGCAAAAAAAAAAAAAAAAAAAAAAAAAAAAAAAACCCTTGATATTTGAAAATGTCTCGCTTTCAAAACTTCCTTTGGCGCGAGACATTGAGGGGCAAATGATGGGTCAGAGCCAAATGACTCAGTCCACAACGACGGGTCAGGCCCAAACCATGATGACAGGTCAAGTTCAAGAGATTCAGTTCGCGATGTTGGGTCAGGTCTGAATGACCCGGGTCCGTGTCGAGCCCAGGTCTGGATCCACTCGTCATGGGTAGGTCTGGGTCCGAATCCACGAAGTACGAAGTCAGAGCGTCGTTACCTCTAACCTGCTTTTAGCAAGTCTTGCGGAGGATATCTTATCTGCCTCGTCACTTGAGGGCGCTTCGGAGACTCCACCAAAAGGTAGCGTCCGCTGCTGAAGAGTCTCCCCATCTGTTAGGGGACGACTATAAAATACGGAGCCCCTCCAGCATTGAGGGGCAAGCAAATTTGCAATCAATCTTTACCACCATCTTTCCATCTGTAATCGCTACACACTTGATAAATACAATCTTCACCTTAAAGTGGACGTAGGTCACACTGGACCGAACCACTATAAACCTCTCTCTGTCATTTTCTCTCTCTATTTCTCACATTAATTTTCTTACACTTGACCGGTGGTGCCCGAATACACTTTTTGGCATCATCAAATTCTATTCGTCAACCATCGAGTGTTTTTGCCTCAAATTGAGAAATTGCTCAAAATAGAATTTATTGTCAAAATCCGATCTTAATCCGTCGCGAAACCAAAATTGGGTCTTAATCCGCGCGAGTGGTAGTTTCTGATAATATTTCGATGTTTTTCAAGATATTATAAAACTAAAAACGCAATGAGAAAAATCTATAAAAGTAGTATTAAACTGTGTTATATATAATGAATCGGCATTGAGATTTTAACAACATTAGCAAGATCATCTAACTCGAGGCAATTTTGTTTGCGTTGCCTTAGTATTTCAAAATTAATTTAAGAAAATCATATCGGACAACTAAAATAGTTATTCTTGTTTTATATAATTAGGAAGAACCACATTGACATGTAGCTGGCTACAATCAAACGGTCGGATAGTAGCACTACCTTCTTGAACAACTAAAGAACTTGTTACACATCGCTCAAAGGCTAATGGATGGATGGATGGATGGATAAGCAAGTTGGGGAAATTTGACCTTCATTCGTTGGCAAGTTTCCAATCAGTCTCACTAGGTACACTCACAAACCCCATAAGTCATGAAAACTACTAAACTAGAAAATGTAAATAGATCGGTTTTGGGTTAATGATAAAATAGAACCGGAATTAGTTCATGGAACTAGAATCGAAACCGGTTTCGTAATTAAAAAAAAAAAAAGAGAGTATTATGTAGGGTCCCGATTCCATGAGCCGGAGCCAAGGTGGAACCAAACCCATTTAGGTCATGGGTCCAAAATCATGACCCGGACCCATTTACTTATCAGGTCCTAAATAAGGACCAAACCCAAATATTAACGGGTCGGAATATGGGGATAACCATTTATATCCCTAAAATGATAACAATGCTATCATATGGAAACAATCTGAAGACAACGACCAAGGGTCCAGGTTTTGAAAACAATGTAATAACGCAAAGAAATATAAATGGATACAATTAAAAATGTTGAAAATTCTCCATATGACCTACTTTGCTTGAAACTATTTTAGGCAAGTTAGGGTTACTTAGTGATCTAAATTATATGAAATGAAAGAACAACAACTAAACATTCTACCAGGAAAAAGAAACATCTACCAAAAAAATAAAAAAACTAAGCAATATTGTTCAATCGCTGAGTTACAAAACCCTTGTCAGGAAGTGTACTTGGAGCTTCCATTGCATCTTTCACTGATGCAACACAAAATTAATAAGAGAGGGATTTTGAGGTATGCATCACAAGATTTCCCTTAACTTGCTTTCATTGATCAGAGAATGCTTGAAGTTGGTGATTAATGGATTATTCATTATGGTTAGGTTAAGGTTTCTTCTTTTTTTTGTGCGTGCGTGTTTGTGTTTGTTTTACCTCTTTCGGATTTTGTTTTGCCTTCATCCTCTATGATATCTCTAATCAATTAGCTATTAATAAAGAGATGAGTCAATGATTAAAAAAAACACAAGCAGCGAATCCATTTAAGATAAAGAAGACAATATCAAGAACTTTTATTTCAACAGAGAATTCGATATCACGCATTCATACACACATATATCATGTCTCTAACCACCCAAGACAGCATAGTTGCTATTCAACAAAACATAAGTATCATCACAACCAAATTAACTAGTTAAATGTAATGCAAGAAACCAAATTCTCAATCTGAGTCAATCTTGAAAGCGTCATGGACACAGAAGGGTACATTCACTTAGAAGAGTAACATCATCATCCGCCTTGAGGTTCTTTATACCACCAGAAATCTGTCGCAATGGCCTCAATTGCTCTATGACTATAACTGCAAAAGAAAAGAAAAGAAAAGAAAAGAAAAGTAAGTACTTCATGGATGACTAATCCAATAAAAATAGAAGGAAGAAAGTAAACTAACCATCACAAATGCAGGAAATGCTCGGCAAAAACACTGCACACAGAAAATGTTAAATATAATTGCGATTTTCTCTGTCATAAATGCTCTCGATGTGCCCAAGCCTTTGACCTCGTCTTTCAGCTTGCATGTTAGACATGAAATCCAGAGACATTGCGAATAGCTCCATCTGTTTCAGCATGGTAAGACACTCAATGCCTAAAGGCGCCAACGATAGGTTTGTACAGCGCCCAATGATCATCTTTTGAAGTTTTGGCATTGCTCCCTTCTCCAATTGTATATACTGTAGCCAAGGTAGTCCGTCGAGGCATAGTAGTATGAGATTTGGAAATCCTCCTTTTCCCTTGCCACTTGGTCTGCAATACAATGAATTTCCACCATATGCCTCAAGGAGGGTGAGTTCCTTCAAAGAGCCAAGAACATGCAACTCCTGAAATGGATCTTGTTCCAAGTAAGACCACCCCAGTGTCAAGCGTGTGAGCTGCTGATGGGTACGAATCCAGGAGGGTAACATCATCAAACGCCCTCGCAGGTAAACACGTTGAAGATTTGGGGGAGGTGAGAAATGGTAGTCCAAGTTTAGAAGCTCGCTTGCATTTGTGGATTTTGCGGAGAAGGAATTGAGATTTGTCATCTGAGCAATGGATGAACAAATGCTCTGACCATCTGCGTTTCTAAGCCCCACAATGCCTAGCCGCCTTAGTTGCGTCAATTTCCCTAATTCACGGATTATACCATTCTCTCCATTTGCTTGTATCACCGAAAGCTTCTGCAAGGCTGTTAGACTCTCGATACCCCGAGGCACCCTCACTGCCTGAATACAATCAAAGGGTGACACATCCATAACATAGTTATACGCCAGGAGATGGCGTAGTTTTTTGAGCTTTAGGATCTGATTAGGCAAATTAATTATGGAAGTCCCCTTCAGGTTCAGCGTTTGGATGTGTTCAAGTTTCTCTATGGTCTTTGGAAGGCTTCTAATTCTTGTATTCGCCAGACTTAGGTAACGTAAGAAAATCAGGTCCGCCAGAGATTTTGGAAGATCTGTCAATGGAGCACTTTCAAGATCTAACACTCGCAAACATCGAAACTTACTGCACAACTGTTCCATGCGAAATTGGCTCGTTCCAAATGCGAAGAAAGAGCGGGCATGAGATAGGTCTGAGTCATGTGAACCATTAGTGTCATCTCCAGAAATCGACAAGCGACGGATCTTTGCATTGCTAGTACTGGCTCCATACCTCTTTGTGGAGAAAACATAAAAGTTCTGCTCCTTGGCTTTCGAAACAATGAAGCTGAGCATGAGAGGGTGAACTTTGCAGCTCTTTACCCACCCGCAATTGCTTCGCTCAGCTACTTGAATCACACTGTGACCTATGAGCTCATTGAGGTATTCATTAGCATTTTCCTCCATTGTCCCCTTCTCTTTTTCTTCTATGAACCCTTCTGCAATCCACAACCGAATCAGCCTCATGCGCTTGATCAATTGGCCTTCAGGAAAAACCCCCAAATACATCAGCAACGGCTTAAGGTGATCAGGCATGGCTCTGTAACTGAATGTTAGCTTGCTCATCGCACGGCTACCATCAAAGCTACTCGTACATACCTTTTCCCATTCCCTTACATCTGCGCCCTTATTCCTCAGCAGATTGCCTATTGTGACAATGGCAAGAGGAAGTCCCTCACATCTGGCCAAGATTTTCCGAGAAAGATCGTCCAATTGTGGAGGAACCTCCTCGAGGTTTGCAGCTGGGAATGCCTTCTTAATGAAGAGTTGATTATCGTGGGGTGCTAGCAGAGGTTCGACTTGGCACACACGATCATAAGCTTCTACAGTATTGATGAGAGTCGTGGTGACTATTATCCTACTACCATTTCCATGGCAAGGCAATGCATTTTTTATATCGCTCAATACATCTACATCCCAAACACCATCAAGGACAAGCACATACCTCTTTAGATTCAACAAGCCCCTGAGTGTATCTACAAGTCGAGAGCGGCTCGTCAATTCAATTCTTTCAGAAGCCTCCATTCTATGTCTGCTAGTCTCATTGTAGAACTCGTCTACAATGAGCTTCAACAGATCATTGGTTCTACATGGATGTGGCACCTTAATCCAAGCACGACACTGGAAGTGTGCCTTCACTCGCTGGTTGTCGTAGACTTGTTTAACAAGAACAGTCTTGCCACTGCCTGACATCCCCACCACTGAGGTCAGTTGGAGAGGGAGGCTGCGTTCATCTGTCAACCAGCCTACTAATTTTTGCATCGAATCTTCGATGCCCACGATCTCATCTCTCCCTATGTGAAGAGAAGAGTCAAGAGGATCTTCCATTTCTTCAGACGTGTTGCAGGTCACTCCA